>JADDOH010004443.1:0-129054 GCA_016648135.1 Agrypnia vestita
GATTTAAGATGTAAGTACCCCATTACTCCACCATACTTTGTCCGCTGAGAAGAAAACAGTATTCTTTCATAAAAATTAATTAATTTCTTGCTAAAAGTGTTATATGTCAAAATTTGTACACTAAAGGTACACAGTAAATATGAACAAATACGGAGGGAATTAGTAAATAGATCTATGTATGGCGTTGTCGATAGAATTTATAAATGATCGTTGTTGATAGAATTTATTAAATTCATTCACTAGGCATGTGGAACGGCGTGAAGAAAACAAAGAGGCAAGATAAAGGCAAAAAAAAACATAGGGGGTGGAGGGGTGGGTATGAGGGTGTTTTCGATCGTTATTAGTAATATGGAATGTAGAGGCGAAAATATTATGTTTTCCCGATATTTTTTTATGTCGTGACAAGTTTTTCATTATTTATTGATCCTTTATAAGGTACCTAATGATTTTTTTTAATTTATGACCACTAATTTAATCAATTTGTTAAAATACTGTATTTAGAAAAAATTCCGAAAAGTTATATTTTTTCGGTAACAAGATACTGTGTTGTCATTTCCGTAAGATTTGTCGCAGGTCTATGATATTTAGTAAGTATCTAACTGTATTTAGCTTAGTTTGGTTTATTGTAGTTTAGTTCTACAAGAGTATAACTGAACTTGTGTGTGGTACAAAGATATAAAAATAAAAATTAGTGTCACTTGTATGTTTTTTATTTACCAATTTTAAAATATATATATATATAATAGTGATGGGTCCGCTCTGTACTCACTACTACAATGTAGTACTACACTACATTGAAGTGCACACTTCGCACATTTTGATGTGTAGTGCACACTACAAACACCAAAGTTATTGAAAGTATAAACTTCAAATAGTACACTTCATTTCAAAGTGAACACTACAGAGTACATACACTTCAAAGTTATCGAAAGTATGAGAAACACATTTTAAATAGTGTATTTTTTACGTGAAATTTTTGGAAAGTTGATGTAGATATATGAAGAATTTTCTGGAATCTGTAACAACCCCCCCCCCCCATGGTTTGAAAAATTTTGGGAGTTATGAAAATTTTTTTGGGAAGTTGATGTAGCTAAACGGAGAAATCTCTGAAATCGAACGAACAAAAATCGAATAGGTCGCCAAATGTTCTAAATTTTTATTTGGGAATAAAATACTTCATTTCATTTAAAAATTTACTTCACTATTACTTCATTTCATTACTTCACTTCATTAATACTACAATTACTTCATTACTTCACTTCATTTACTTCACTTCATTTCGTAGTACTACAATTGTAGTGTACACTTTGTAGTCTTCAAACTGGTGAACGTGTGTGTGTTGTAGTCTTCATTTTGAAATGAAGTTTTTCCCTTCGCTAATATATAAAAAAAATTGCCTTGGATTCCAAATATTTGCTATTTATATTTAATTTATGTACTTTTCCATGCTTTTATTAATTGCAAAACGTTAATTAAGATCAGATTCTCTAGAAAGAAGGTGTTCGGTCCAGCTATTGAGGAAGGTTTCTGAAGCAGCTGTATTAATAAGGAGCTTTGTAGCCTACGTGATGTCACATGACGTCACCAGGTTCATTAAGATAAGACTCTTCGATGGCTTGCGACATATCGCCCGCAAAGATGACTCAGCATCTCTGAAGAGTTTGACCTTTTTCAAGTCTTGTGGGTCATTTTCACTGAATGAGTCACAAACAGGGATTTTATGGTTACTTTTATTAATACTGCAATAGTAGTGATGGTATTTTAACCGTTTACGCAATAACCGTTATTGTATCGATGATTAGTAATTAATTTATTGCAATATGATGTGTTACTAATCTTAAATAACTGTACGATGAGTAAGCGGTTAAAATAACGGTGTGATCATCCAATACGCTAAGAGCTTCGATTACTGCAACGAAAAATAACGAAAATAACCCAGGATTACGTATTATGACTTCACCAGGAATCTAACCCACTACTCCAGTAAGATAAGCCAGTGCTGTGCCCACTAGACTATGATGGCCACCGAATAGATAAATCGTTCGATAGGCCGACCACAATCAAAAGACCATTCCCTAGATTTGTCCGGTAAGAAGAAAGTGGGGCGAAAGTTGTCTTGCAAGCCCATATTACAAGCCTCAATATGATATTCCAAATAAATATATATTTTTTAGTTTCAAAAAGTTACTTACTTACTAGAAAAACTTCATTTTTTGCATCTTAAAAACACACATAGATTTTGCGCACATTCTTTTGAATGCGGTCTAGCTATAACATGTATACGTGTTGAGATTTTGATATAACTTCCTTTATTTATGTATACATGCAAATACTTGTACAATAAAAAATCAAAATACGCATATTCATGATGAGATCACCAGCAACAATATAAAAAAATCACCTCGATAAAATGAAAATCAAAAAACACCAATATTAAACATGAGATTTATCGATTGAAGACTTGTACTAAAAATTTCTACACTACTGAATATATTACCAAGAACTTTTGAATTGGCAATATTATTACATACAATAAAATAATGTGAATGGTATGGTGATAACTCAAGGGATTAATTTGATAGAAAGATACAAAAACTCAAACCATTGTTAAAAAACATTCAGTTTGACAGCGAGCGTGCGCACAAGCGTTATCTAGAATCATGGAAACCTAAAATAATTCTAATTTATAGAATTTATAAGATAATTTATTTAGAAAAGTTGATCGCTGATAAAGATGACATCACAACCAGAACAATCCGGTGCCTTTTGCTTCGATCTGCAGAATTCTTGAATCAGCTGTAAATTGCAAACCTCATCAGACCCCTCTATCAGGTGATCTTCTGTTAGGATGACTTCTTTCGATTATACGTCTCCATTGAATTCGTACACATCCGAAGTATTTCAATATGCGAATGAAATGATATTAATTCTTCAATACGATAATTGTCTTAGACATAGCAGAATATTAAAGACTGGTAATGAATTTGGCTATATGGTTGATGTTTTCAATGACAGTCTAGTGAAAATAAAGTTTATACTTAAAGAGACAATACTATTTCATTACTAACTGCTGTTAATATATACATGTAATGATGTGTAATATATATTTTTTTTATACACTAATGTATTTTATATTTTTAATTTTTATACTCATATCTTAATGCTTAAACCTGATACTTTCACTGCTTATACCTTTTATTGCTTATACATGTACCTACTTTATATTAATATATTTTATATTTTACTGTTTACTTCTGATATTGTTAAATGTATATACTTTTTGAATTTAATGTAATATTTTTTATGCAAAAGTCTGTAATGGGCGTATATAAGTAAATAAATAAATAAATAACAACCTCAATAATCGTCCTTATATTTGTGATGTCTTGCTACCCTGCATCAAAAATTGTTATGAATTTTATTTTGTTTGCTTGTTCGCCACTTGCTCTGTATCTTCCAATTCGTACATGACTGCATTACATTGTTAAAAGCATGATATGCATGTTGGTAGGGTAGGCCGAAGACACTTATGATTGGGATTTTAGGTTGTGTTTGAAATAAGTTATGTATTGTATCATAATATGGTATCATCGCTTAATCGCCTAAAATGAAGTTAAACATTTGTTTCAAGCAAACAAGAGCTGTTTTTGCATGCCAGCACCACATTTCTGAAGTGTCTATCTTCCTACGCTATTATAATATCGATGTTTATGTACGTAATTGATTAATTTATATGAAACAACAGAGTGAATGTAAAAAATCGATTTATTTATATGAAACGAGATGTATTTAAAAAACAGTTTTCTGCAATAAACGCCGTCTTCAAAAGAACCACTCCTCTCGAAATCAGTAAAATGCATTAAATCCAGTTTCTTTCTGACACGTAGCGCTCGACATCCCCTCCCTCTCACCCCCACATTCCACCCGCCCCATCCCTATAAACTACAGTTTGTCAAAGTTTCCCCAAGTCATCCCTTATTCATAAACACATTAGTCTGGCGCTCTTAATTTGCCGGTCCAACGGCTCCGCGCATTTCATTTGATCCGCGCCGCTGAACCGTTCACACTCCGAGCGCGCGGCGTAATTAGATGTTCCCATTCCTCGTGCCCAATCGCAGCGTCAGCGATTGGAATGCGAGTTTACCCAGGCAATAACACGGTCTCAAAGGCCCGCTCCAAATAGAGAGATTTCTGCAAAGTTTTCTTTTTGAATATTTTTAAATTCAAATAAATGCCAATCATCTGCCGGGCTACGCGCGATGATTAGATTTCGGGTTCGCGCAATTTGTAAAAGTGTAGCGGACTAAAATATTCTCCAAGTGTTTTTAAGGTGTGTTTTAGACGTTGATAAATTCATGCTTTTATATCCAATTAAATATACAAAATTATTATAATTTTTTCCTACGATTTTTTATTATATTAGTGAAAGTAATGATATGGTGAACCAGAAGGAACCAAGCACTATCGAAATCTCTCAAAGACTCTACAACACTTTTAAATCGACTAGGACATTCTGGTAACACTGTAAGAATCGAGTAAATACTAGAAATGTAAATAAAATTCTAGAAGCGTCGTGAAACCATTTATATATATATATATATATAAAAGGTGAAGCAAATGCCGCACGATCAGTCCTTTATTGAAGTTTAATCAGTGCGATATTAGCAGCATTTTTTTTTTAACAAACAGACCGTCAACAGATCATCAATGACCCTAAAAGATAATCCTAGAAGTGACATTAAAGTACAAAGTATGAATATTTTGTGAATATATTATAGTTACACAATACACTTTTTATGGTTAATTAATAATAAAATGATTATGATATGGTTACACTATACACTTTTTACTGTTAATTAATAATTAATAATGAAAAATAATAAATGATAAAATAAATTGAGAATAATATTCAGACTAACGCAAATCACCAAATACAGTTTTAGGAATAATTTCCAGGTTAATAACTAATAAATAATGTTTAAATGATAGAATTAATTGTAAATAATATGTATATAATATAATGTGACCAACGCGTGATAAATCGAGTGATGAAAATCGGGCAAATACCTACCGACAAGCGAGATTTTTTCTAGTGCAAAATTGAATGGAATTTTCTCGAAGTAATTGAAGCAATAAACACAGCGTAATTAGTTTGAATTGAGAAACAATGTAATAACAAGTTTGAGAATTTTTTAGAAACATGTGGTGTCTTAATTTTAAGAACAGTGCGGTATGTTGGTGAATTTTTTTTGAAGCGTTATTTGAATTTAAGTATTTCGTTTGTCTCTTAAAGCCACGTCCCGTGAAAATATAGGTGTTATTTATTTTTTAACAGTACAATTTCCATCGTTAAAAAGTGTTTATTTACAGCATGGATTAACTTGATAAATTAAAAAGCAATGATTAGATTTAAAATATTAACAATTTTGAAAAGGTTTACAATGACATTGTTTTCCTTAAAAACCATAAATTGAATGTTTCCACAACTAACAAAATATAAATATATTAATAACGTAATTTTTTTGGGACCTATCCTGGTACTGCATCTGATTTCAATAGGTTTGAATTATTTTAAAAAGTTTTTAAGACCTTGTAAATTTAAAATGTCAGATTATATCCTCTTAAAAATTATTTAGACTTTTTACTTAGAGATACTCGGCATGGAACAGCATTAATACATTTTTAAACATCTTTGTTTCGGAAAATTAAAATAAAATGAAATTTTGAAAATTTGTTTCACTGTTATAATTCTACTTGAGTTTATTAACACTCGAGATTTGATAGAATCAGTAGTTCAAATCCACAGACTGAATATTCAAACTTTAAAAGATATAAAGCTTATAAAACATTTTCAAAACGTATATATTTTCACCTGTCTCTCAAAAACCGATTAGTGTTAACTTAAGTACATTTATAACAGTGTTTATTATTTGAAAATATCCTTAACAACCTGCCTGCTCTCTACCTGATCCCAAACACTATTCCACACAAAGGTCTACAACACCAACACAGGTGTTGTAGACCTTTTTCTCCTCTACCTAGAATGTAGAACCAGTTCAACGAGGTCACGTCATGAACCCCAACATCGACATATTTCACATGACACAACCTCAGTTGAAGAGAGAAATTATATCACTCTTGACCGCAAATAATTTGAGCGTTTAAAACGGACTCTTCGGAAATCAACCTAAACAAAAAATTTATTGCCACAAAGACTTGGGTATACATTTTTTGAATTGGTTGACCTGGGAGCCTACGTGCCTATTATGTCGTGCGGAGATTGTGGACTTCGTTCATTTTGCAGTCGCATATTGTACTTTACTTATATTGTATAATGTATTAATGTTTTACTGTAAAATATAACTGCCACCTTGTCCTAAATGATTATCCATTAGGATCATTCTGACCTGTAGATAGTTTTTAAATAAAAAATAAAAAATAAAATAAAGATCATTATGAAACTCTACTGTCATGTTATGCTATACCTACCTATGCCACCCCGCGCCCACCTATGCAAATGTCTAGAAACTTCAGGCCGCTATCACACTTTTCTAGATAGTTCGAGAATAATCCGAAAGCTTCCAAAAGATCCTGTACGCTTCTTTTTTATCGTGAAAATTCATATTTAGCATTGTCTAAAGCATAAATAAAGAATGCGAGAGAATATTTTTTATTAATTTACTAGGCGTAGTTCCACCCTCCAAAAATGTTATGAAAGAATATCCAAACTTTCCAGCATTATCTCTATCTAGCGTATCTATCGGAAATCGTCGTAAACTTTTTATTATTTCGAAACAAGGATAATTAATTATTAATGCAATTTCATATCTCATCCGCAGACTGTCACAAAAGCATTAAAAAATGTATTTATGTTGGAAATAAAGTTTTGAAGGTCTGGCAATAAAATTTCTTCCCTTCCTTTTTTTTATTCTCTCAATTCACTCTAGAAATAATAATAGTGTGGAAAGGAACATTAAATATGTAATTTTTAAATTAATATAAAATAGGAAAGGACATTAAAGACGTAAATATTTAATTATTTTTTTGCAGATAGGTACATATTTGGATAAGATTTCGTCATTTTAATAAATGAAATATTCGATTATAAAAATATTAATAAATAAAATAAAATAAAAAATTGCATACTAAACCATCGACTACAACAAGCATTTTTCTTTTTTTTAAGTATTTTTCTAAATGTATGCAGTACATTATGATATGATACATTTACTCATTAACTAACTACTTAACTAACTGACTTAATTTATCTAACTACTATCCGTTCTCCGTGAGGTTAGGCAGAAACAAAGCAGCACAAAATTATTCTATGCTGACACACAAATCTAGCGTCATCCACATGCGTACATCTTCTTACATGATGCAAGGTAATTGATTGTTAAGGCGTCTAAAAGGAACATCTAAAAGAATCTGGTTTACCTGCTTTTGCAAATTCTTCTGCAGGCGTTCTCTATTTTTAATGCCATCAGCGTGTACACCTTTGTAAATAGTTTTTACTCTTCTCTCCTCTTTTATTTTTTACTTAATATCATGAATAATTCAGTTGAGTTTCAGTTTCAGTGCCGATAAATCGTCGTTTATTAGCTCAATAACTTTTATAACAGCTTGCATCAAAACATAATTAATGTTAAGAATATTTACAGAGTTTTGAATAAGAAAGCAACAAATACAATATACAATTTTTTGTATGCAGGCCTTTATCGTTACCTACCTCGCTAGGTACATAAAAATACCTTATATAACGAAGATATGGGCTTTTTTATGGGGAACGTTTATTATACTACTTTGATATTGAAATAAGTAATTAGAAATAAAAAGCAAATGACACATTTTTTTTTTCATAAAAATGTGGGTATAGGAAAATTTTTAAACATAAATACCCAAAATGTTCGTACACGTTGACAAAAATTGCAACGGAATAAATTTAGTACTGATCAGCAAAATATTAATAATTTTAATTAATACATTAAAATTTTATTCAAATTCGTGAAACCAAGGCAAAACCCATTAATAAACAACTAAAATCTATCAATCCAACCACGAGGAGATCCACCGTATTACATTCATCCACATTATCTTCAATTAACTTTGACTCGCGTCTCGCGGAAAAAATAACAATAATGTAGTCCTCCACATTAGCTGATGATGGATGGCTCCTCCTTATCACGTGGTGCAAGGCTCTCGGGCCACGTGACTCGGGAAGAAGTTCACGATCAATCTTATTCGCCCTTAACGGTGACACCCGCCCTCCTCCGCCCCGGCTCGGCTCGTGAAGAGGGAATATGATTTTCTAAAGGCTTACACTCAATTATTATTTTATATTGACGGAGAGGTTGTTAAAAATGACTAACGATTATGATTGATGATTTTGAATGGTACAATTTTGAGACGTCGATTACTTTTTGCCGTCAATTATTGTGATGAATGTTGCTGTGTAGTAGCGGGAGGAAAAATAAATCAGAAATAATCCTTTTCGTAAGCAGCGGAGGACTAAAATCTTGGGATCAATAAGCAATCGCCTAGGGGCTCGTCAATAAGATTGAACGAAATATTATATCAAAAACGTTAAAAAGAACTGTCGTGTCAAAAAAAGAAAGAAATGATGAATGTGTTAATTAAATTACTTTGCTACTTAACGGGTTTTACCCCCCGTGAACCTGAAATTCAGATATTCTTATTTGTAGACATTAAATCAAATCAAACTCTAATTTAACTGAAAATTTAACTGAAAATTTTTTGAAAAAAAAAATACCCGCGACGTGTGTATTCCCGTAGAGCTCTTCCGCTGCGACTGCGATGCAACTTTCCCTGATACACGTTTGTGTGGGGATAATACATACAAAATAAGGTTAGAAATGCAATATCAAAAGTGAAACATATCTGATTCGGAGAAAAACATTTATTTGTAAAATTGGAAGCAATTTAGAAAAGAAAAAAAAAATGCTGAAAATATTTTTTGGATGAAAGAAATCGTGAACTAGATTTTTCGATACGTACATGTCATTCTTTTCATGAAATTTATACCTTAGTCACGGTAGAGGAGCTCTGTGGGAATGGACATTATTTAAAATTTCTAATAATAACTTAGTCAACGATCGTTCGAACGTGTTATACATGTTTACCATAGATGAATCAATATTATGCAGAGGACGGCCAACTGTCGTATGATACACGGCGTTGAGCATGGAACCTGCGTACTCGACACTCTCGAGGCAATGCTCTACCTTGTATAACTGGGTGATCTACAACACATTTCTCAATTGCATTTTTTTGATTGCGACACTTAATTTTATTTATAATTTATTCTTCAAAAATATTTTTTGTGTAATCATGTTATCTTTTATGTAAAATAATGTCTTTTAATAGATTGAAATCGCCTTTCTTCTATGACTACAAAATAGAAAATATAAAATTGGATGCAGTCAAGTCTATTAAGAACCTCGGAGTTATTCTGGACTATAAACTTACATTTAATGAACAAATAGATTGTGTGGTTAATAAATCTTTAAAACTCTTAGGCTTTGTCAACATAATATTTTTCGATTTCACCAATATTTACACTATCAAAACTTTTTACTGTTCTCTTGTCCGTCCTATCTTACAATATGCCTGTGTGATTTGGTCTCCTTTCGATATAAACCGAATACCAAGTCACATCGAATCCGTGCAACATCGTTTCTTAAAAAAAGTTGCATGGATGATGGGCTTGAATAGAGAAGACTACTCTAAACAGTGACAACTGTTCAGTTTAGTCTCTGTGTAGCAGTGACTGAACAATACAGTGAAATTAAGTCAATATTAAAAATTTGTAACCTACACAAACATAAAGAAAACATAGGCTTAATCACCATATTCAAAATATATAACGGCCACACTGAAGTGTCTTCGTTACTGGAAAAAAAAATTCAATATTCCTTCCCGTAGACCCAGAAATAATGAAGTGTTATTACTAAACCATCATAGATCTAATTATGTATTCCATCCTACTATGTCATGGTTGTGTCTCCCTTATAAACTCAAGACAGGATCTAGACTTCTTCAGTATAAGTCTGTCTAGATTCAAACAATCTCTGATTAGATATCTAGTCCAGATCTTGTTTCTACTTTTCATTTGTCCTTGCTTTTGTTTTAAATTGCTATAACCTTTATTCTTATGTATTTTATGTTATTCATGTTGTGATTTATATTTTATTGGACTATGTTCGTTAATATCAATACATTATCTTTGAAATTTTAATAAAAAACTTATGTATATTTTGTACTCTAATATAACCCTAGGACTGTGTATTTTCCTTCTTTCTTTCAGGGTCTTTTAATGATCAATTGACGGCCTATTTGTTTAAACATAAAATATATAAATACATTTAATGCTTACCTAAAAAATCAATATGGTATAACCTTTATTATAACTAATTTATCACCACAGTCTATTACACAGTAGCTTAGCAACCTAAATTCTATATTATCACGTAAGAGGTACCGGAATCGATAATTAGAATTTCCAAAAAAAATCAAAGTTGTTTCAGAGGCACTTGGTATCAGTATATTTGAAAATAAAGCACGAGTTAAAACAGCGACTATATAAAAACATTTCAAAATTTTCTATCGTGCTATTTCCAATGCAGTTTTTGGCGGACCGTATTTTTTTCGGGGATCTGCTGGATAAAAAACGTATGGAAAACTTTTTCAGTATCCAATCTACGTTACCCGGCGTCACGTTTAATACAACGGCTTAGAGCACTCGCTCGAAGACTGGAAGATAAATTGTTTATTTCAAAATCAATTCACGTGAATCCGCGCGTGAAAAGATTGGACTCTGGTGTTTCTACCTATCAACGTACCCGTTTTTCATTCGGAAAATTCTGTGTAGATTGAATAATAATAAAAGTGAGCTTATTTCAGCAAAGTTAGGTTGAGTGTGCAATACCTGGTCGGCCATATATACAAATTACAATATGAATATTACAAACATGATAAAACACGTGAAAAATCAGAAAATTCATAAAATAAGAATAATTTTTTTTAAAATATCATTAAGTATTATTTCAAAAACTCTAATTATTCTTCGTCTACCTCTTATCTTGTTGGGTCAGAGTTCCTGCAAAAGCATAAATGGTTCCAAATTTTCCTGTATTGGGCTTCGCTCTCCATGTCAGCCCAATTTAGTTGCAACCTCGCTTCGTAGCAGTCCTCCAACTATTTTCGCCAGCTCCTCCTAAGACGATCTCTTGGTCTTTTGCCTTCTGGTTTTGCCTGGAATATTCGCTTTGCTAGTCTGTCGCCGGCATCCGCAAAATATGTCCCAACCACCGTAACTTTGATTTCTCGATAAACGTTAATAAGTGTTCTACTTCGAGACATAATATTATTTGAGTATTTCTGATTATTCCTTCTGGTGTATCCTGCAACTATTCCTCATAGATATCCCATTTCGGTGGCCTGTAGTCTAGAGCGGGTTCTTTCTGTCAAGATCCATTCCTCTTGGCCGCACACTAGAACTGGCCTGAAAACTGTTTTGTATGCTACCAATTTTGTGCGCTGGTTGAGCTCCGCTTTTCTAAGTACGGGGTAATACAGGGATCGTGCTACCTGGCTTGCGGCTCGTATCCTCCCATCCGATTCAGTTTCTTGTTTTCCATCCTGAGGTGTCGAAAGCTCCCAAATAATAAACATTTTTTTTTTAAATGAGTACCTCTGTTTATGTATGCGCGTTAGAAGTAATATTTTTTGGCATACATAAAATAAACAGCGCATCACTTCTCACAGCCAAAGAACAACGAAAGAATAGTAATTATATAATGCCTGACCTCGATTACTATATATGTGGGTTATAAAAGCAAAGGTAGCAATATACAAAAAATAATAATGTTGTCATTGAGGATTATTAATTTAGAATGTACGTAAGGGATAGATACATAAAAACTTTAATTCAGTACTTTGCTGCCTTTGCTTTAATATCCCATATATAGTGCATGACCTCAAATATAGGGTAATTCTCTCCATTAATGTGATTCATTAGAAGGTACAATATTTATCATTCGCAAAAGCAATATATTCATATTTTCAGACTGCAAATCGAAATTCAAAAGGAATATTTTAATTCAATATACAACATGATTTTTGATGAGTTATGGTTATCAGTATAACCTCATTGTGTAATTATACCATATTACAACATATATTCTAGTCTTATTGCTACATGTATAAGAACTACTTCGCCTGAAATGACTCAATACCACGCCCGCAGATATAGCATGTACCAACAGCATGGAGACTAAAATATATATTATGGCCTCAATGCCTTTTCATTTCTACTTTGAGCTGTTCATTTTTTTTTATTGTATATTATCTGATACCTAGTCTCACTACTAAGTTTACTTTTAAGTCTTGTTATGTTCATATAATATCATTATTTTCTATATATATTTTATCCTTTATAAACTCTAACTTTAACTAAATATGTATATGCTATGCAAGAAAATGAAAAATAAACGTGCGGACAAGCCGTATAAGGCTTGGCACGATCTGTAATATGTATAAATTTAAATAAATAAATAAAAAAATAAAAATCAGACTTAAAGAAAAATTTTATGACAATATGTTACACCATCATGCATTAAATGTATGGGCATGTTATGTCTGTGCTTATGCTAAACTAAATAAAATTAAAATTAAATTACGCAAATAGCTATTTGGTACGACTATCTAAGTAACTGTCGTCCAATAATAATAATCGACTACGGAGAAGAATTAATAATGTGATGACTGAAATCTACAAAATGACCCATAAACAGATATTAAAATAAAATATTAATGTTCAGGATGCAAAGTACAGATACAGAGACAAAATTAACAAAGTGCAATTGTAATATACATAAATATATAATGTAAACTTATATATACTACCCCGTTCAGTAATATTCAGTGGAGTTAAAGCTACACCCCCATAAAAGGGGTTATTTTAACCCAGAAATACCTTCTTTCCACGCCTCGTTTGTTTTCTTATACCTTGCAATATGAAGATACACCTTCATCCAACCACCCATTACAGTCCTGACAGCATCGTAACTATTTCATGATATATCCGTTTTTGAACCAGAGCATCGACGGATTTAGCGTATAAATCCCACATGAAGACATCCGTCACACTGGCCCGTGATAGCTCGCCTGCGCAACCATATAATATTTACGAGTGTTGTTCGGGGCAAACGGAAGAAGCCTCATGAATAAAATAATAGGGTCGTTTGTCTGAGATGATTTTGATTGGAGAATATCAAGAGACGTGGCACCGGTTGTTTGGACCCGGAACTTGCTTAAAGGTACCGTGACAGGTGACAGTTATTTTCAGAAAAGTAAGCAAACTGAAAAATGGAAATCGATGCCGTTTGGACTGGATATTATAGGATATTATATTATCGTGGCACAACGAATTTCAGAATTTTAGTAATTCATATATTATATTAAATAATGAAACATCAATGTTGGTACTTTTTAAATTTTATTTTTATTTGTCTTCTTATTCTTCAGCCTTCATCTGTCCACTGCTGGATATAGACCTCTTCGACACCTTCCATCCTTCTCGGTTATATCTTTTTTGTCTATGTCTGCCCATATCTTTTAAGGTTTTCCAATGTCTTTTTTATTCTCCTAAGGCCTCCACTTCAGAACTCTAGGAGTTCATCTTGTGGCATCCTGCCTTACAATATGCCCTATTATTTGCCATTTTAACTTTTTTAACACTACATTTACTACACTACTAATTTCATCGGTTCTTATTCCTCTTTAAGGCTTATACCAAGCATAGTTCTTTCCATAGATCCTTTCGTACACTTGAGCTTCTCTAATTTTGTCTTTGTAAGTATCATCGACTCTTTCGTTTTAGAGTAATTGGGATCTCTTTGTTTCCAAAATTATGTTTTAGTTTGCCAAAAGCCACCCAGCTCATTCCTTTTCTATCCTCTATTATTGTGCTTTATTAATTATATTGTTACGCTTCGCTATTATATTTGAAATAAAAGCTTTTTTCCATTATACACCTCAGAGAAAGTATAGTAATTTATGCAATATTCGAATCTGCAAAAAATCGATATTCGTTTTACTATTTTAAACCATCCGATTTACTATATATTTTCGGAAAATATTAAAAAAATGTTCACTTTTCCTTTAGTACAAGCTTTGTTGGACACGAACATTCTTTTTTTTTATTTTTCCCATAATGTACAGTAAATTGAATGTTTTAAAAAAGTAAAACGGAATAAAACGTATTTGTAGGGACCATATTAATGTTCAACTTTTTGTATATCGATTATTAATTTTTATTGTGCTTTTAATTTTTTTATTTCTTCAAATATATAAATAGTTACATTTTTTATTTTATTTTCTCTCCATCTCATTTGTGTTGCTTATCATCTTCCAGGAAAATTCACTGGTTATATTTAAAAAAACTGATTAGATAAATTGTTGATTAACTAACCTATGTACTGTATGTTTCCTAAAATAAATAAAATAAAGAAGAACAAACAGAATATTGTTATCCTTCAGATACCCCATCATCATTTAAAAAGTTAGTTCTGCAGAACATCCATTTGCTTGACAATAATCTGAACCCTTAGAACGCATGATATCAATTCATTTATGATAATTATCTAAGGCACGACAACCGCAATACTCATCCTTAAATTTGCAATGTTCATCATACTCTTACCATTTTTTTTTCTCTTCACCACTTGCACCATACACTCTTAATCGCTGTACAGTAAACGTGCTAATTTGTTAATGATCGCTTAGCACTAATACATTAAATATATGAGTGTGAATAAATGCGTAGAGCATGTCGAAGACACTTCTGTTTGGGATATTAGATCGAGTTAGAAATAAATATGTTTTATTTTTATAAAAATATATTGAACCGAGTAATTCTGTTACAAAATAAATATATTAAAATCATATAATCATGAAATCAAACTATAAAAAATGTTAACTTTAGCCTATACGCTACCAATGCGACCAAACCCTATACAAAGTGTTCAACGAAATCATTAAATTCTGTAGAAATACGTGGTGCTGAATAAAAATCGACAGGAAAAATTGGGGGACATTCTGATAATGATTCATGACTGATTATGATGATTAGGTCCAGACTGAAATAAATTTTCTTTCCGAGTAAATCATTGCAAACTGGTGGAAATATTATCCACTCGCTTCATGTCATGTCAAAAATGTGGACAAGATAATAAACAAAGCATTCCTTCATGATGTCTATTAATTTATCTGTAACAAACAATTATTATCTTTGAACACTTACATAGAAATTAATTTAATTAGGTAAATTCTTGATTATGTGTTCACGCGTCACGCGGCCGGCCGTGTGTTCTAGGGCAACCCTGACTATGTTTGTTGAAATTCGGGGCAAGCGAGCAGATATGTAATTCATAAAGTTACACCATGTAAAATGATTTCTC
Source organism: Agrypnia vestita (assembly GCA_016648135.1). Taxonomy (NCBI): domain Eukaryota; kingdom Metazoa; phylum Arthropoda; class Insecta; order Trichoptera; family Phryganeidae; genus Agrypnia; species Agrypnia vestita. The sequence goes on from JADDOH010004443.1 coordinate 15,480, forward strand.
GGAGAGCAGAAAGTTTCGTAAAAGAAAGTAATTTATCGCAATAGTTCAAAGAATTTCCAAGTTTGCAAATTCATTATATTAAAAATATATTCCCATTCTAACTATTAATCAAAACAGGGTTGTCACAAATAGTCGCCGGTCATGCACACGGCGCGCGGCGGCGTCGGCGTCGCGGCGCTCGGGAATAGTCACGTACGATAAATTCGTTGAAGGGAGGCCAAATTAAGGAATGGGAAGATGAAATTGAAAATTAAAGAAAGCGCGGCGGAGAGTTTCCCGGCAGCAACCTAACGATCCGGAACGAATTTCCGGCGACAGCGGAGAAGAAAAACTTACTTCCGCTACACGTGCGCGGAATCCAGCGCGAAAGCCTCCATGGGGCGTTTTTTCAAACGTGCTAAAGCTGAATAATGAAAGACCGAGAATCTGCGATTTATTGTAATGGACGCAACTTTTATAAAAAACTCTTTCGCGGGCGATAAAAACAAGCAAGGAGCGTGTTTTTTGTTATAAATAGTTAATGTATTGTTGGCTAACTTTTGTTGCGCATTTTTAAACACAAAACTTGTATTTTACTTACTACATACCTAGTTAAATATTAGAAACAAATCTATTCTGCGTGATACATAATTATATAATTATTAAAAAAAGGACCAAGTTATTTTTTATTTATTTACTGTTTTTATACTATATTTGCGGAACACTATAATTATTTGTAATGAAATAGGTATAAGATTCATTTAATTTTAATAAATATTTTTATATAGTTCTGCGATGCAGTCAACTGTTTGGAAATCGCTTCGACCGCCAAAACAGCTCTTACATTTAAATAACGTTTTATATTTAATGAACCTTAATGAATATTAAATCTCAATAAAAAAGCCTGAAAATTTTATAACATTATCCATTAATCATAAGAGTAAAGAATGAACAAATTTGGAAAAAATGAAAAACCTATTTTTGCTTAGTGAATAGAATCAAAAGGAGTGGCTCAGGTCATTTAAGCACGTGGAGAGAATGAATGAGGAAACATTGGTAAAGAAGATATACGACGCAAGGGGTGACGGTACCAGAAAGAGAGGGAGGCCGCAAAAGACATGGCATTACCAGGTTAACCAGATAAGGAAAATTCTGGTTCTGTTAATTAAGAGTCTTAACAGTCGTCGACCTTGCATGCGAAGACCTATACATTTCTTACACACTTTTACATTTACATTTTGAAATTCTGAAATGTTATTTGAAGTATTTTCATATGATAATTAAATAAAGTTAGATAAATTTTTTATTTTGCTTTATTAAAAGATAAAATAATATTATATTATCATGGAAAGATATTTGAAAGTGTAATTATAAATATATTTTAGAGACTTTAGGGTATTATGTAGATAAGGTTTTTAGTGAACATAGGGGTTTTTTAAGTAAGAATCATGTAATCATTATAAATGTCATGTAAAATTAAGATTAAAAGTGTTAAAAAACTTTTAATAATAAAAGTGAAATAAAACAAAAAAATTTTTTTTATGCATATTATAGAAAAAAACTCTCTACTTTATGAGAAGAATCTCAATTTTCATCTCGCTTACAATCAATATTATTCAACTCTATTTTTTCATAGATTAAAATAGATCACCATAATTTTTAAGATAAAGCGAGACGACTAGTTTTCTAAAGCAGAAAATTATGAATTCATGGTCCAAACTCGAAATTGTTTTTCATACATACCTAAATTTGAGCATTTTTTGATATTGGCCACACAAATTTTTTACATTAACGTTGCAATATTCCTCGCACCTGTCCAAAACACTGTGAACTGTGCACACAGTACAAGACAAATTCCGGTCCACATCTTTGCATACATTATGTCTTTGTATAATTCGTCTTGCAATATGGAATCGTAGGTTGGGGTGAAAGATGCAAAATAATTTCAAACTTCTTAAAATAACGCCAAAATTGATTATAATGTTTAAAAGTTTTCTGGATCAAGGTGCATTTTTAGTGAACACTCGCACATTTGTAAAAAAATGTTATTGAAGAATTATTAAAAATTAAATATCCATCATACATTATAAAAATAAATTAAATATTTTTTTTATTAAACGCTTCAACAAGCCAAGTTGCCCAATTACAGAAGCGAAAGACATCACAAAACACCCAGGCTTGAGTAAATCACATAGATTAATCGAATCCGCAACCCTCAGTGTGGGAAGCTAGTGTCATGCCCACTGGGCTGCGAGGGCCGCCATATTAAAAATCTTATCGAAGAAAATTATGTTTTATTATTTAAATACTACTAGGATAAAAAAAATACTGGCATATAAAGATGGTCGTAAAATAAATTTTAAAAAATAAATAACTATAGGTCGACAACAATCAAAAGACCATTCCTAGCATTTTCCGGTAAGAAGAAAGCAGGGGAAAAGTTGCCTGGCAAGCCCGTATTACAAGCCTCAATATAATATTCCAAATAAATATATATTTTTTTAGTTTAAAAAAGGTTACTTACTTACTAGAAAAACTTATTTTGTGTTCATTTTTTGCATCGTAACAACACACATATTTTTTGCGCGCATTCTTTTGAATGCGGTCTAGCTATATAAATATATACACCTCTTTTTGACCCATCCCGCACATCTTCTTTTTATATTTCATACATCTATTCGTTTGTATAATTGTACATTTGATATCGCCATCACCGTATCAGATTGCACATATATTTGTACAGTCCTTAATTTTTTTTGAGGTTTGCATGAATATTATTTTACTGGAATATGATGTTTTGATAAATGTAATTCAGATATACTATACAGCTCCAAGATTCTGATTAACCTCTTTATCCATTGGCAGTCTTTGTATTTCTAAAAAATTCCGCTGCTTCAGTGTATTAGGGCCAAATGTCTCGATAATTGTCCTTTGTCTTTTACGGTGAAACTTTTTGCAACTTATTTGCGTACGAAGTAGTTTATAATTACGATTTTATAAAATGCATATTATTTTATTTGTGTTTGGTTCCCATAAATGATTTCGTCTGGTGATAAATAATATTTTCGATTATCACAATGATTTATACACAATGTTTTATTCCACTAAACTCGAGCCTAAGCGCTTTCGATGGACACAACCATCATCTTCAGAGGCAATATTAGAACTAATTGTAAATCAATATGGCCGTTGTGTATAAATCATTGTGTTAATCATGTACTTCCACTTTGTAAACGAAACAACGCTTAACTTATTAATATTTTCGATGTTGAAAAATACGCCTTATTACTTGTATAATTAAACAACCACAGAGTAGAACATATCATATAAATGTTCTTTATGTCTTTAACAATTCCCATTGAGTTTTTATATAGTTTTCACTTCTTTGGAAATAATCTAAAAATCGCGGACATAATGACACATTACAAAATAATAAATAAGACTCTAGATATTTTCTCAATACTTTCAGAAATAAACTAAAAAATCCCTATCCAATCCATTATATCTTCTATCTTGTGCCACACCAAATTTTTACATTACCAATGTAAGCGATTTCATCCAGTATGCTTAATCATTACAAAGAGATCTCATCCATCAATTATAATCCAGATTAGAATTAATGGATACACTAATACATACTCGGGTAAATAAATATTCTTCACGAGACTCAGTTCGTACACGAAATTGTATTAAAATGTTAGCAAAATTAAATTAATTTTAACCTAATAAATATAATGATGACCGATGATGTTTGGGATAGATTCGCATGCTTAGTTTAAATGTAAAAAAATAATTGAATATATTCTTTAATATAATGTAATCGGTATGGGATTTGGTAACAAATCAAACATAATAATTTCGTTGTCTATTCGTCCGTCCGCCCGTCTGTCTGTCCCCGTAACTTCGCGTAAAGTCCGTAATTTAGTTCGAATTCACGGCTTAAAAAACGAAATTAAACGGCCGGAGATGGTGCCTGAACCCCGGGCCACCAAACCCGAACCGGCCCTTCAACGCATGTTGCTATGGCTGACTATCCGTGGTGCGCCAAAAATATGTTATAAATATATACTAGGGCTGAGCAAAGACGCGGACCAATGTTCCGTCACTTTTAACGTGTTGCAGCTAGTAAATCATACATTTTGGCGATGTTTGTTATTTTGATTTTGTGTAACACAAAGTTAAAAATACATTTTTCTTATACATTGTGCTAATATATGACATTGAAATTGAATGCCTCAGCATTCTTGATATTAATGTATTATCATTTCACGTAATTTTTGTGAACTTTCATTTATTTCTTGTTTGATTTTCAATGACACAAGAAAGAGACTTTGGCAAAAAAATAATACGTTTTTTTACTTAAAGAAGCGCCTGTATTCTGAAACCACAGATCAAAAAACTAACATTATTTCTACAAATTATTATAGATATGAAGAATTATATCTATAAAATAAAATAAAATAAAATAAAATAAAAATAAATTAATGAAACTCTTGCTGTTATCTTAAATAAATACATAAAACCAGTGGCGGTTGGCGCTGAAAATTATGCAAAAAGAATATTTTTTATTGGTAACTGCATTTAATACTTAAATTGCAAGCCTAATGTGAGTAACTAACAGTTTTTATATATCATAAATATATGAATGGTCTATCCATGTTCGGGAGTCCTCGTTTTTTTAGTGCAAATACCTAAATCTATCCACCAACCACCTATTCTGAGTATCGAAATATTTAATTAAAAAAAATGATATTTCCACTTAATTAAAATAAGTATTGACAATATACAATGTTTTGACATATCTTAAGAAATTTGACGCTTACATACCTAAGTACATATTGTGTTCCCATTATACAACTCTTATTATTCTGAAGATAAAGGGAATAAATACTTCCTATTTCATAACAAGTTTTGAATAAATAAATAAATAATCTATACTGTTTTGAGTAGGTACTTATTATATTATCTCCTTAATATATAAATTCCCATCGTCTTCATATGTAGATAAATTCTTCAGACAGTTCTTTTGTAAAGTGAAATGTTAATATACTTTGAAGTATGGATGTCTAATGCTTTCATTTTAACGGTAGATTTATCAAAATATTGATCTAACAAGTGTGTAGGTACATGTGTAGTATCGTAAATTAGAATTTGAAAATTTTAATTTTATTATAATTATTTTATTATAAATAATAAATACTTATTCTTTAGGAATTGACATGTAAAAGTACCGTTTTTTTGACGGGTTACAGCTAGTATTATAAATAAATAGTAACTAATATTTATAATACAATTTTTTATCATGTAGATAGGTAATATAAATTTTAAATAAATATTTAAAACTCTTTTCCGTCGCGTTTCAAGGCATTTGTATTGAAGTTTGTGAGGTCAATTAATATGAAGAACGATTTAGTTCAGAAAAAATCAACCTTAGACAATGTCTCAGGATAGATTTTAATTAAAAACGGACTTGTGTGCGAAAATTCTGTTTGAGTTTTTTTTCCAATTCCTTGGAGCCTTTGAGTACTTTTTAAACTACTCATCATACCAATTCGAGTGCATCAATGCTTATGGCTTAGATAATTTTACAGACTACCTTATTATTAGAGCGTTCATGACAACAGTGTATCTAATCATCTTTTTAGTACGACCAGTGAAATTTCCTGGGAGATGAAAAATTTAACTTTTTAAATAATTTAAAAAAAATGAAATAAAATTAAAACCGTTAAAAAAATAACAAAAGAAAATAAATTATCAATACATAAAGTTGTCTGCGGGAGGAAAATGAAGCGCTCAAAATGAATTAATGTTTCATTAAATGTACAAAGTCACCAGATACGAATTTAACACTATTGTTTAGTTCGCACTAAATTTCGTAATTCACTTTATATTTGCCTCAAAATATTCTCACGATCAGGAACTCACTTATTTTCGAACGCCTGCGAGGTACTCCGCTTAACTCCTTGTTGTCGCCCTGTATTATCACTGGTTTTCTATATCGCACTTGTCAAACGTCAGGATAACTAACTTTTATACAAAACATGTTGATTTCGCGATGCCTCATGAACGTTCTTCTCATTTCTAGTGGTCCCTCGATGTTTTCAGTGTTTACGAGATTGTCTCGGTTGAATCCAAATTCGCGTGGTGCGTTTGAGAAACTTCAATGGCGTGTAACTCTTTCCGATTCTACCAACACGGTTTAATATTTATAAGTGAATTAGAAGAATTAAACCTTATAATGAGAACAACTTCATCTTAATACACAATGTTTGCCAGTGGCCATATCCATGGGTTCATTTCGCTCCAGAAATATTGTTTTGCCGGTATTCAGCTATGCTGGAGAGTTTTCATGAAGGTGTGGATCCATAATCAAAGAATGAAAACGACTGCAGATATGAATCAAAAGGATACTCTGAATTATAATAGTATTATTGTAGTTTTTTTTATTTAATTTTTTGAAAAGGAACGTCAATTTCTTCTTAATATCTTTTATTTTCAAAGTCCAGTATTACATTATTATTATTTTTAAAAAATCTTAGTTTCTCGCAGCCATTCAGAATCTTCTGGGGTATTTCAACATTTCTGGCTTGGATTCTATAGGGTCCTTCATCAGGGCTGATATTTTGTCATGAGTGTTGATGTTGTGGTTAATAGGGTGTCTCTTTGTTTACATATTACGTGGCAATTCTATATCGGACACGAGTATTGTCACTGTTTTCTTGTACGTTTCAGTATGATTTTGAAATTCCAAATACCGTGAGGTACCTCCAAAAGTTAAAGAGTCACCATACACGTCTTATCAAGAAAGTGCTCGAGATCTCTAACCACCCGGTGAATATAATTATAATTATTGATCTAATATGGAAAACTTGAATGCACGCACTCAGTATATCATATGTCCTGAGAACACAATTACTGGTTTTGTCAACTGGGGAATTATTATTTAATTAAGATGATTTATTGGAGTCTCACAGAAATGATGCTATTTTATTAGAAACGTGAATAGGAGTCTCTCATATGATGGCTTTATCTTATCGTATAAGAGACTTCCAAACATGTTTCTCACATAAATAGCTTAATCTCTGTAAAACTTCTGTAATTTATCATAATTTAATAATTATTATTTTAACAGAAGCCGCCACTGCTTATAAAGTTATGTACACACGTGTACATTACTATACAAAGCAGTTTCTTCTGAGAAACCTCACAAAGATAACGTCAAAGTCACTCATTCCTAAATCAAACCTTTTCTCTTCTCGAACCTTCTCATTTTACACGCTTTTCTTTGTACTCCCTCCCTTTGTCACAGACACCAGCCATAATTCTATGTTATCTTTCGGCATTTTGTTTGGCATCTTCTTTCTTTCCCTGCAGTCAGTCGCTCCCCCTCATCCCGCGGGATAATCCCGGACTTATCTCAATGACGCGAGGCCTCCCCTTGTTTGACAGTTCCGAGGAGACGTTCCTCCCCAAAGCCAGTCGTGTCCCAGCATTTCACGAAATTGGACAAGGATTCGGCTGCAATTAAAAAATAAGCTCTTTGTGTACACAAAATTATAAAGTATCTTTCAACTGGGTTCTGTTATACTGAGGACTTGGATTAATTTTTAAGGATATTTAAACATATGACATTAAAAATATTACAAAATTATCAGAAACATTAGAAATAGATTTTTCGTAAAATGGACCGTTGAGTAATTATGTCAATTATTTGTTTTTAAAATCATTGTATTTTATAAGAATTATCATTATAAAAAATATTTTATGTAATGTGGAAGAGTTTCGTTGTTAATTAAAATTATTTAAGTTAATCTACTTAATATTTTTACGGTTGCACACGCACAATAATTGTTATCCTAGGATAAAAACTAATACTTAAATAAATTACCTGTTTTATTTTAATACATAAGTCAAAATAATCTTTTATTAATTATATTTACTTTTCATATTATACCTAGTTTGATATTTATTATGTTAGATTAAGTAATTATAATGTATTAAATTTATAAAAATGGTAGAGAAATCCAATTTATAGAAATATTTGATCTGAAAATTCATCGTTCACTATGATTATTTCATTTATTCAGAAGAGTTTCATTTTCCCATTTCCCGCTAACGTTAACAATTTTTAAATAATAAATATACTTTAATACAATAAAAGTAATTATATAGCTATATAATTTAATGTGTGCTATCCCAGTTACTGTTTCAGGAAAACCGGCTTAGTTTTACAAACTAAATAAATATAAAATTAAGTGAAATTATGAATAAAATTTTGTTATATTTTGAAGAGGTAATTATCAATTAATTGGATAACTGACCACTTGCAGTTACAACTCTACGTCTACCGGTTTTGATACCGCCGTATCTTCGTCAGAGCATTCTGACAAAGATAAAGTGGAATTGAAACCGGTAGAATTAGAGTTACTCCAAGTGGTCAATACTAAGTTAGTATATATTGATTTTAATATAATATGCATTAAAATTTCCCGAGGATCATCCGCATTTTTGCAAGACGTGATACCTTTTTATAGAAGATGAAATCCCTTGATAAAAATAAAGCATAATAATCATATGTAAGGAAACAATATTTGCTTAAATTATTTTTTTATAAGAGAAACAATGTACCTACCAAATAAAACATACAAAAATTAAAAATCGAAACAGGAAACTTGTGTTCATGTATAATCTTGCGTCTCAGGGTTGTACGTCAGTGATGGCTAAACCATTATTTTAACCGGTTACAATGCTAATTTAATTTGAGATTTGTATCTGATTATATCGATGTTTAGTAACTGAGATATGGTTTTCGAATGGTGCCCATGCGAAAAATTGTTTATTGTGTAACTGATTTAAATATCGTTATTGGTGAATGAACAAAAATTTTGTATATTCTTTTAGATCGATGCTTGGACATTCTACCATTTTCTAAATGGCCTTTTAACTAATCGGTAGTCCAATTCCTTATATCCGTGTACTACTATTTACTCACCATAATGCCACCCTTACTAGAGAAAACATTCAATTCAATTTTTATTTATTCCATAATATGTATATTACAAACTTTATATTCAAGGCATACATATTATGAAGTTATATCTAAAAGTATACATATACATAGATGCCGCACCATTTAAAATATATAATTTTTCCAAATAACTAAAATTAAATCACATGCTTTATTATTAATTACGTGTAAGTAACATCATACTTATGTAATGAAAATCATATTTTAAAAACATGTATTATTTGGCATCCTAAAATTTTTAAAGGTTTCTAGACGAATTTTTGTTATTTCACATTACTGACACTCGCCATTTACATTTAAAACATTTAAAATACTGACCTTTCGATAATGGCCGCCAAAAAGCTTACGAAAAGTGCGAACACTGGTGCCAATGTTATAGAGGGGGTGGCTCTGGCTCACGGTCTATGGAGCAAACAGAGCCTTCTCCATCCGCTATCACCGGATATTTCAGTCGTTCAACATGAGAGGGTTGTGAATTCTTATCTTTGTTTTTAATATGCACGCTTTGTAAATTTGTACAGATTAATAATAATGAAAATCTAGGTAATAAAAATGAACAAATCAAAAGTAATTACATTAGTTAAAATTGGTTTGGTAATTTTATTTAATGTAATTTTGAAACACTTAACTATAAATTTGCAGAAAAAAGTTACAGTAAACTGACGTGAACAAACACTTTAGAAGATCATCAAAATTATTTTTCCATCTTAATTTACCTAAAGCTTATTGGGCTCATTAAAACAATAAAAAAGTCGTTGAATTTCAGTCCTTTTTGGCTTTAACAAAAACGGTAAAATGTTTTTTAATTTAACGGTATCTACCTATATTAATTTGTAATAAAAAATAAACATATTATAGGCCCCAAACAGGTACCGAGATGGCACTAAAATTATGTTCTAAAACGTCCAAGATAGCAGCAGTAGAAATCATATGAAAAAATAGTAAAATTACAATCAGAAAACTTGTCGCTATAGCCTGTAATGTACCATGATAATTAAAAAACAATTGCGTAAAACAAAATGACGGCTTGTTAAATATATTTTTTTATTTTAATAATTGTTTTGCTATATATTTAGTGCAAAAACAGATAGGAAATATTTTTGGTAATAATTTTGGTACTTTAAGATCATTAAAAAACTTAGTCCAAATAAAACGAGCGTTGATTCGTTAAAATTTATTGATTAGTTTTTGAACTATCATCGGCGTTGTTTAAAAAAAGTGATTTTTCAGGTGTTCAGTTTAATGTATGATTTTCACATTGATAAAATTAAAAATATAATACTGACTGTTAAAGTGCTATTCCTGCACGTGTGTATGCCGTAAAACGGTATTCAGAATTGTAAGCATTGTCAATTCTACGAATACCTTTCATCGTAATGTCTTCTTCTTCTTCCTTGCATTGTTCTAACTTATTGCCTAGGTAGACTGTCGGAGTCGGCTCTTCTCGTTCTCAGGCTAAATCTTCTTCGGTTCTGGGTATTGCTTTCATCCAGACTATTTTTCTGTAATATTTTGGAGCATCGAGTCATCCAGGAGTTCTTTGGTCTCCCTAGACAATGCCTGCTTCACGGTGTGGTCTGGTGGTCTTATGTGTCCATACCGTCTCAACTGTCGCTCCTCCAGCTTATTGTTTAAGTCCGTGACATTTTAATTAAAATTTGACGTCATGACGAGGGCCCACAGACTAGGTAATTTTTCTACCGATGTCTTTTGAGATTTTTAATTATTCTTTCTAGGCCTTTTTAAGAGTTTTTTTAGCGTACCTTATATTATTGTTACAACAATTAAAATGTAATATATTTCCTAATAGGTAGTGTTAATGTTTCTAGGACACGGAATAATCCCGCTCCGCGTGCCGCTGGTGGCGGGCGGGCCGCACACGCTGCACGCGCGCCTGGCGTGCCCGGCCGTGCCCGGCACGTGCGCGCTGGCGGCCGCCGCCGGGCCCGCGTGCCCGGGCGAGGAGTGTCGCGTGCTGCGCAGCCACTCGCTGCTGCACGTGGCCGGGCCCGTGCGCGACGTGCTCATCCGGACGGACAGGAAGATCTACAGCCAGGGAGACACAGGTACGATTAATGCTCAATTACGATTAACCAACATTTTTATTATTTTCATTGAAAACGTATTAGTCGTAATTTCTTATCGAGTAGAAGCCAACGACCCCTAGACTTAAGATATAGTATTAAACCTGAATTATTTTCTGAAGATGTTTACTATAGTAGGTAAGAAGGTTCGGATATTATGACAGAGAAAGGAGACCTACCACACACCCAGGGCCGTTCTATGAGCAATAGCTTCCATATCGGCCCTACACTTTCGTCACTCATTTTGGCATTCTTTTAAAGCTAAAGAGGCCGTACTCATCGCCCCGCTGACACTCATGGGAATGCGAGCGGGACGGGGAGGCGTCCACACAAAACCTCTTCTCTGCCTCCAAGGCGCAGGGACAAACTACAATTGGAACATATCTATCATCCATTAAGTGGGAATCAAAAAGTTAATATTATGACATTTGAGTTAGGGGGATTTTGGCAGATAATTTGGCAGATACAGGTGCAAAAAAAGTGTATATGTAAAGCGTTTTTTAATGTAAAAAGTATGTAATATGTAAAAAGTTTTTTAATTTTAGTTATGCAATGAAATGCGCGGAAGGTTTCGCACCATGAACTTATTTAATACAAATCTTTATTTATCATCTGGCGCCCTCTCGATGGTTTTTAATCTCGGTATCTACGAAGCTCGATAGATGTCGTTGCTACGGTGAATGACTTTCCGTCCGTCCGTCTCGTTGCCAACAGGGATCTGTAATCTGCGGAAAAATCTTTACTTGTCAGTTCTTGCGTCTGGTTAATTTAGGGCTTCCTAACTTTCAAAAAGTTCTGCATTTCGTTGTACTTTAGCGATTTTGCTGTGAGAAGTAATACGCTATTTACTTTATATAGATACACCGACGAATTATAATTTCGAATTTTAATTACAATGTATTTGATTTATCTTATTTGGTTTAACCCTTGATCACTAAACATATTTTCAAGTTACAATATCACTTAATATTAGTGTCACAGACGAAGGAAATAATATTTCAATATATTCTTAATTATCATATTAATTAGCAAAAATGGCTTACATTAGACGACATGTATTTAAATGTACATGAAAACTATTCTAGTACCAAAGTAATTCATTGCACTCATTGCAAACTGAAACAGTGCTTTCACCACAAATAGCCTTGGTGCCGGAACAAAAGGGTTACAATACTATAACGAAATGGAATGCAGAAGGACTGCGCACTATTAGAATCTGTTGTAATATGTCAGCACTATGGAAGGATCTAGAACAATCTTTAGCAATCTAAGGCTATCTAAAACATTCAGAAGATGCCTGGAATAGTCAAGAAGCAACGAAATTTTCTTTTACACAAGAAAAAAAAAAGAATGTTTTCGAGAAAAGAATGTCTGGGCCGCGGCGCGAGAGTGTTTAATTTGACGTTTCTATCTATGCGAAATAAGACAAGGCATGGCGATCGGTGTTACCAACGCGTGTGTGATACCAGTGATGCGCAGATCAATTAAGCGAAATACTTACTTAGTGCGATATTTGAACAAAAATTCCTTATATAATAAAAGTAAAGAGTTAATAGACGAATAAATTGCGAATTATTATGAATTAAACAAGTTATATTGTATTAGAATATGTTGAGTATCTCCAAATTTTTCAGAACAGAACTGGATTGTTTGTCATACAACAAAAATTTGAACATACTCAAAATATTCTGAATGAAAATACTGGTAAAAATAGGAGTTTAATAAATTGAAAATAATATTTCTGGCGTATACTAGTGTAATGATAGAAATTCGGATGTATTCCATTAGACATGATAAAGTATATAGCTAAAAAAAACTCCAAAATCAATAAAGATGTCTCGTTTAGCGACATCTGTGGTTTTTCAAGGGGAAGGAAAAACCTTTGGTGCTAGCCGCTAGGGAGTCCTTAGAACTCACATGTGAAACGTGGCGCAAAAATTTAATATATATATACAACTTCCAAAAAATTAATAGACTTGGTATTCTATCATAGGTGGAATGGCGAACGTTACATATGTGTTAAGTGATCACCTAAGCCAACCGTACGATGGGTCGTAAGTCCTATGGCCACCCAAGAAAGACTTCTATACCTGCTCTCTCTTGAAAAAATACTGTTTCATCTTTGTGAGACATCTATAATATACATTAATTGAATATTGTATTAATTTAATTAGTGTAAAGTGTCTTTGTTCAAATAATAATAATTAATAACTTATTAATTTCCAATGTTTTAATATGTATCCCTGCAGACACGACCCGTAACAATACATAGAGTGGAAATATAGACGGTGATCTGTTTCCAACGGTGCGAGTAATTATAGCAATTATCCTTCGAATATGTCAGATAGTCAGATAATCAGATAATCGTTAGTGACACTTTCGTCCCTTTATTAAAAGAAATTAAGCTTTTTGAGTTCTTTATTTATTCAAAATGGTCACTAATAACACAGTAAGTCTCAGGAACTTAAGAGCGTGTGTACACTATGAGTACACGCGGGTCACTAATTTGCTCACTTATGAAGCTGCTGAGCGGGCAAAGCGGGGTTGCATCGTAAACACACTTAAACACAGAATACGTCGCGTTGGAGGTATATAATCTGTGAGAATACATACATAACTTCGAGTATAGTGATCTAGGGTTAGATACCACAGAATGGCGTTCTAAATTTACAAAATCACGAATATAACATTTGTTTTAATCTATCTTTTTAACGTAGGCTAAAATAATACATTATAAAAAGTAACCCATAAAAGCCAAGTTTTTACAATACTCCTTTTCTCATTTTTGGGTTTCCTATCTACCATATGCGTCTGAATCTCCATACAACTTACGGAGTTGATTGAAAAAACATTAAAAATTTGAAAAATCCGAAATTACTATAATATATTTTTTTTAACAAAAAGTTGATAGATCTTTTTGATCGTCGCCACGAGTCTACTTGCAAAGTTTCAGCTCGATTGGATCACGAAAAAAGGGTTAAAAATCGATCCAAAGTTTTTTCGTCAGACAGGCGGACAAGCAGACGCCACGAGTGAAAAGAAAGGAAGTAATAAGCCAATAATAGCAAGAGCTGTCAAACTATTTAAATAAATGGGTAAACAGTATATATAACCTACCTCAGAGGGTTTTTTAAAATATATCTAGCAAGGTTGATAGTAGCCGAGAGGCATGCTACGTATTATCCTACAATTATATGTATGTATATGTGTATGCATTAGTGATGGGTCCGCTCTATACTCACTACTACAATGTAGTACTACACTACATTGAAGTGCACACTTCGCACATTTTGATGTGTAGTGCACACTACAAACTACAAAACACCAAAGTTATTGAAAGTATAAACTTCAAATAGTACACTTCATTTCAAAGCGAACACTACAAAGTACATACACTTCAAAGTTATCGAAAGTATGAGAAACACATTTTAAATAGTGTATTTTTTACGTGAAATTTTTGGAAAGTTGATGTAGATATATGAAGAAATCTCTGGAATCTGTAACAACCCCCCCCCCATGGTTTGAAATTTTTTGGGAATCGAACAAAGAAATCTGGCTGGCGACCATTTTTTTTTTCTTTTTAGCTCACCAAATTTTTATTTGGGAAAAAATACTCATTTCATTTAAAAATTTACTTCAGTATTACTTCATTTCATTACTTCACTTCATTTAAAAATTTACTTCACTATTACTTCATTTCATTACTTCACTTCATTATTATTACAATTACTCCACTTCATTTACTTCACTTCAATTACTTCACTTCAAATAGTTTTTACTACAATTGTAGTGTACACTTTGTAGTCTTCAAACTGGTGAACGTGTGTGTGTTGTAGTCTTCATTTTGAAATGAAGTTTTTCCCTTCGCTAGTATGCATTAAGCAATGTTATTTGAATGAATGTTATTTTTGTTCAATAAACGCCGATTTGTCGGTATTGATATGAAATTAATTTTCCTATCTTAGACTTTCCAAAAAATTTTTCAAATGGGATATTCCCTAATCTTTAAGGTGCTATATTACTTCGTAACCTTTTTTTTCTAAGCCAACCCAAGATAAATAAATTCGAAATACTCTGAATGGCGAAGACCTTTATTAACTAATCATGGAATACATATGTGTGTCTGGGTTTATAGAATAGAATCTTGTTAATTTAATCTAGCGAGGGAGTTCGTGCGGTCGTTTTACGAAATGGGATTAAACGATAGCACCTAATTAAATTTATCACCAATTAAGAGCTACAATTAATTTGATCTTTAGAAAGTAGCGCGGTGAAGCCGTATGGAAAATAAAACGATTATTTATTTATTACTGAAGTAACGATTTAAATAAATTCAAATTTCTTACGGTTGAATAAGTGAACGTTGCATTGTGTAGCGGTCACATAAGCCAGATCATACAGGTTGCAAGCCCTGGGCCATCGTATAAAAAGACTTTCACACACCTTTTTCATATTCAAAGCTTCGTCTCTGTGAGACTTCTATAATTTACCTTAGTTAATTAATCATCCCACTGGGAACAACTGTGTTCTGATAACATACTTACATATAAAAGTATTGATATAATATATATATGTATATAAGTGTAAGAAAGGAGTTAAAAAATTTAAAATACTGATTTTGAGGCAAATTTAGTATATATGTTAAAAAAATTCGTTAGTATTTTATGTAAACATCATAAAATATAATACTTATTACTTCATTTAATAAAATATAAAAGTATCATTACCAGCTGCAAAAATCTATGAACTAGTTCATGATAAAATACTACAGATGTCTCTAGCATTGTTCATTCAAATAAACTAAAGATTCTCAGATCATAACATAAATACAAAATGTTAAAAAAATTATAATTTGTGGATGTTCTTACGATGAAATTGGTGAACGTCGCATTGTGTAGAGTGATCACTTAAGCCAGCTCACACACTTGTAAGCTCTGGGCCATCGTATAAGACTTTCACCCAGGTTTATCATATTCATAGATTCGTCTCTGTGAGACTTCATAATTTATCTTAATTAATGCACTAACTTTGTATTAATTACTGTGATCAATTTGACGTCGGCGTCGGTCGATCCAGTTTCGATATCGCCGCATATTAATTAGGAAATACTTACACTATTTAAGCCGTTTAATAAATTATTTATTTGACGCGAGTTTTAAGTAATGATAAAGGAGAAGAGGATATTATGATACGAAGATAACAATATTAAAAGAATATTTTTATTTTCACTTTTTTTTTAATAGAGATGCGAACACGGAATACGTGTCACATTCAAACTAAGCTTAACGCTTGTGCTATGAAAATAGGACTTATTATATTTGATTTATGGTCTTGCTGGTCAGGAGTGAGGTTCGAACCCGCGACCAACAAGCTTCTCATTCAGTTTTATACTTAGTTTTACAAGATTAAAATTTTTGAATTCTATGAATTCTAATTATCTTTTCTATGTTCTATTATTTACATGAAAAAATTGAATGCCATTTTCATTATCAAAGCGCATTTCTTAAATAAAATGTTAAGTTAAATATAACATAATCTAAAAACTCAGAAAAACTGTTATTAATGCTATAATCGATAATCCCAATTTCGAATGTTTGTCGGTAAGTTGCGTCCGTAACTCGCTGGAATAACAACTTTACATAATTAGAATGTGACACGCAACCAGCGCGCGGCCCAGGTTACACGCAAGGGTCGTTTTTATCAAATACTAGCCGTACACCCATCAAAAATCAATGGATGTAATAATTGCATAATTTTGAAGCTGAAAATGAATGAATAGAAAACATTTTTTTTTTTAATATTATATTTATTCGCCTAAATTCATAATATAATAAGAGAAAAATATCAAGACCGTATAATTTCGATGCTTGCGTGTTGTTTGAGCTATTCTCTTATTGCGTGTCATACTCTTAATTGTCTAAAGTAGTAATTCAAAAAAGTTACGGACCGACATACCGTCAACGAAATAATTATAAATATTTAATTATTATGTCCCGTTATTTTTCACGGGTTACGGCTCATATAATATCACATTCAAATATAATATAATATTGGACATTTAATTCGCATAATTCCTCACATTCCCATCTATAATTATTCTGCAGTCGATGATTATCTGATTAAGATAATAAGATTTAAAACTGATTAAGGATTTAGAAAACATTTTTTTAATTTTCTAGATAATTTAGAGGCGAATTGAACAAAAAACCATCATCACGTAAAAGCAATCAAAATGTATTTATGTACATGTATTAAAAAGGAAGTAAAAAATATTAGAATTATATTACTCATTTCTACTGAATAGCTTGTAGCAAAATTGTTTGCTGTTGTACCTACAATAAATAATTATGCAACCACCTTGGATAATTTTCTGATAATATTTTAGCAGAATCTTCATATTAATTATTTTATTTTGTGAGCGTTAAATGAATTTTTTTCATCTAATATTTTATAGTGAGTGATTTTCCAGAAACATATTGGATGTGAACATTTCAGAACTCAAATCAAAGCGATTTAAAAAAAATCACTCTTATTCTATTTATATAAGGATTATTTTGTCCTGTTTTTTTAATTTATTTTTTTTGATCAGTTCATTCTTCAGGTCAGGATTGAAGTACGAGTATGTACAGGTCTTTTCATATTATAAGCTTGCAATTGAGTTAGTGTGGGTACAGTGCGTAATACGCGCATTGGTTTGTTGTGTTAAGTTTAGAAAAGGCGTTGACTGTTGACAAATTCTCGCAGTTCTCTGAAATACCTCAACTTAGTTCCTATCTTAACTGAGCCCTCAATTTCTACGCCTGCTGCTTTCAAATTCTACTCAATAATTTTCATTTTAAAATAAGTTTAATCTCTTCCACGTCGTTGTAATACAAGTGCGTTTACTCTACTTGACTTTTATTATTTATTGTACTACTCGAGTTTCAAGAGTGACAAAACCTCTCATCGATAGGTGAAGTAAAAAACTTGTTACACTCAAATAAAGAATACAAGTCTGAGGTGGAAATACATATACATTTGTTGAAATTAAACTATATCACTGAATACTGCCTGATTTATTATAAAAGTAAAGGATTACAATTTATCAGAATATCTTAGCACAGAGATGTCAAAAATGCACAGGAAGAAAATGTGTAAAGCGCCACACGTTGACAATAGATGAAAACTAATTATTATTTTTAATTAAAGCTGAAAATGTATAGGCACCTACTTTATTTGAACAATAAATAAGAACCGGCAACGGTGTTAGTTTGATTTCATTAGACCATTGTATTTATTTATATATAAGAACCCAAACACGTGGAAGACGTGTCACGTAATTTTAAGTTACGAGATTTACACAAGTTCTGAAGTTTGACAATCACATTACGAAATTGAAGTGATGCACGGTGAACACATTCAAAAGTGTTCCTCGAATATCATAACAAACTGAACAGTCGTAGTTGCGTGTATGAGAGGCACGATTTCATGCCTGAGCACCCCAGCACACAACCTGAGTTTTGAAATTCCTTTCAACTCTTCCCCATTCAACAACTTGCTCCTCCAACCCCTTCACTAACTTCCCGTGCACGATTATACGATATACCTCCCCTACGGGACTCCAGTCATTACACGATGTACATTACGATCGTGTTATTATATAGACGGGAGAACTTGACTTTGGAGTGGTAATTAATGAAATAATAATTGTGTAATAGGTAACCTGTTCCTAGTGCAGAACTACAGATCGATTCGTCAACGTGTTAAAAATATACACATTTTTACTGCGTCAGTTGCTAGAAAAACTTCAAATCACTAATATAGTAAAAAGTTCATTTATAACCTTGTATAAGGTCTTGTGGTTTGGACACTCGCCTCGTGATCCAAAGGTGAAAATAGTAAGAATATTGATGTGACACGTGTTCCGTGTTCGCATCTCTATTTAAAAAAAAAAACTAACTATAACTATGTATATCATCACCATCATCATTCTTGGCACTGCAACCCTTGGTGGGTCTTGGCCTCCTCGATAATTTATTAATTATTTATTATTATAAAACTAAGTATATAACTAACTAACTAACCTTATTTAATTGAATACTGGAAATGAATAAAGCACTAAGTGCCAAAAATAAAATTTTGAAGTTAAGTTATAAGTTAAGTTAAGTAAAGATTAGTACTGTATCCTTTCGCTAATACATTAAATACTGCACGGAAGTCCTATCTGTGAGAAAATTTTATTGTTTAGATTCTATTATTCGATACAACGGACGAGCCTGTTTTTTAGCGCAGACCTCTGTCTAATTTAAGAGACAGTAAATATAATATTTTAAGTAACAACACTTGAGACAATAACATAAATTATATAAATATTTAAAAAAAATTAATCCTTTAATTTAATTACATAATTATTCTTTCTTAAAGAGGTAAGGTTGTTATTACGGTCGTTAACTGTAAATGGTTGCGAACCGTATTTTTTTCCGAGAAACGATTCTCGACGTTTCGTTGAATGCTTATTCAACGTCATCAGGAGGACGACACTCCACAAAAAAGTGCATATAATTTACGCCCTCGAAAGCAGTAATCAGTTCGCCCTCTACCTCCGGTCGTCCTCCTGATGACGTTGAATAAGTATTCAACGAAACGTCGAGAATCGTTTCTCAGAAAAACAAACGGTTCGTATAAAATATCCGTAACCATTTACAGTTAATTATTCTTTCTGTTTAATTTAGTGTAATATAAATATTATAATAAAAAGTTCAAAGAAAAAAATATTGTTTTTGTTTATTACATTAAAAAATAAATTAGATTACAAACAAATAACCAATTAAAAACACATAAGTAAACACAAAATATTTGATTAGCACTGGTAGACATGAACCCAATTTTTTTGCATGTTAGAGAACTGTAATACCAATTTAGCTTAGTAATATCATTTAAGATATAAATGAAATTGAGATTCATATATCTTCTATAAAAGATTTATTTTAATGAATCTCAAAAACTTACATATCTTTGATACAGCCTAAATATTTATTGCGTAATGGAAAATTGCGTAAAAAAAATAAAAATGGAAAAAAGAGGCGGCTCCTTAACAAAATCGCCCAACGGCGAGCAATTTGGATAGGCCATAATATAATTTTTACCATCGTCGAAGGAAATGTTGAAGGCAACAATCGTAGAGGCCGCCCGAGATTAAGCTACGTGGACCAGATTATCGGAGATGTGCGCTGTAGCACCTACCAAGAAATGAAGAGGCTGGCAGATGACGGAGAGGAGTGGAGAAAGCGAGTGCTTGTTGCAGACCAATCCTAGGATTGCGACCCAAAAAAAAATGGAAACTAAATTTATAAAAAGATTTTCATTAAAAAATAATTATACATTTTCATTTGAAATGGTCTTAATTCAAAGTCCGGTGTTTTACTAATTTAAAAGTATGTACTTCGCTTCCATTTGTAATAACGAAGAAACTTAATAAGCAGTATAAATGTTGATAAGTGTTTGCGTCTGCTTCAGAAAAGCTTTCAGATGGAGAATTAGTTATTCACAACACGATTGAATTAAAAACTTCGTTCATCAACATCTGAACTAAGAAGCGAGTGGGAGGAAAAAATACGTCTTCTGTCATTAAAAGCAGGTTGATAAAGAAAGCCGTTCTTTAGTTCAAAGTGTTTCTCAGGATAGAAAGTATCTTCAAATAATATAAAATGAAGTTCGTTAGCTTCCACAGTTAAAAGTAAAATATTATATAAAAAACAACTAGATTTTAAAAAATAATAAAAATGTCTCTAATTTTTTTTAAAGTGACGAAGAATGTCGCCTATGTTTAATATCTGCACGAAAAATTTCTAAGTAAATTTTGAAATTTTTTTTTATTCGTCAAGATATATTATAGATGTCTCACAGAGACGATGCTATATTTTTATATGGGAAAGTAGGTATGGAAGTCTTTTTTTACGTTCATAGGGCCTACTACCTATCGTGCGGCTGGCTTAAGTGATCTCTTTATACAATGTAACGACTGCCGCATCTATCAAATTTTTGAAAGCTGTGTATATCTTTAAGTTACACAACTTGTTTCGTATGTAAGTTGTATTTTTGCTACCATCACCTGCAGTCTAGAGCTTTTTCATTCCCGCAAACTAATACACATGTCACTCTTAATTATCATGTATTTTTTTTTTTCAGTTTTGAAACAATATTCTTTATAATTGTTTATAAGATTCTTCCGAATTATTAACATTACACTAGAACGCGCCTGTAAATTAATTCAATTTTCAACTCGTTATTAGAGCAGTTTTTTATATTCAGAATATTTTAAGTATGTCTAAATTTTTCAAGAACACAATAAAACCCCAATGGGAATAAAATTCTGTATTTTGTTCTTGAAAATTTGGACATACTCAACATATTATTTTTTATTAACTTTTTGTATACATTTGAACAATGCTGAGTTTTTTTACAACACAATTTAGTGGAACAATTTAAATAGATTTCCAGTATTACGATGACAAAACTAGCTACATGATAACGAGTCGACTAGGAGACAGATGGGGACAATAAAGAGTTATACTAGATTTTAGGATAAGTAAAATTGCCTTAGTCTTCTCTTGAAGATAGTTATGGTCTGTGATGATGCAAGTCTGCGCATTGTGATTCCACAGCCTAGCCGACTGCATTTCGAATGAGGAGCAGATGAATTCAATAATATGAATGGAGTTAAGGTTGTTATTACGGTCGTTAGACATATTTAACTGTAATTTCGGATATTTTATACGATTTTACCGAGAAGCGAATCTCGACGTTTCGTTGGATATTTATCCAACGTCATCAGGAGGACGACCTTTACCCGCGGAGTTGGAGGTCGGGCTGACTACTTGTACATATTGCACACTGGCGACCTCTATTGTAGAAGAAGAGAACACTCCACAAAAAAGTGCATACAATTTACGCCATAGAAAACAGCAACTTTAATCAGTCCGTCCTCCACCTCCGCGGGTAAAGGTCGTCCTCCTGATGACGTTGGATAAGTATCCAACGAAACGTCGAGATTCGCTTCTCGGTAAAATCGTATAAAATATCCGAAATTACAGTTAAATATGAATGGAGATGGATAGTAAAGTGCTGTCAGCTGAAAGCAGTGGAAGGTAATGATAATAAACAATGTTGAATATCACTGTAATGTAACTATTAAGATGACGTTTTACCGGAAGTCCTGTAGGTGGCTGTTCACCTAGCATTTCGAATGAGGAGCTGATGAATCCATTAATATGAATGGAGATAGATAGTAAAGTGCTGTCAGCTGAAAGGGTTGGAAGGTAATGATAATAAACAATGTTGAATATCTCTGAAATGTTACTATTAAGATGACTTTTTACCGGAAGTCCTGCAGATAGCTGTTCACCTGGCAGTTTCCGAAATCTTTCTAACTTCGCCATCAGCTTCAATTATGCTCCACCATCCGGACTGAGGGGATGACGATCCAAGAGGAGACTAATTGCAATTTAAATGCATCGCCGACCCGAGATGGGACACGGCGCTGTTTAACCCCCGCCCTCTCGGAGAGGAATATTTAATGTGGGGGAAAATAACCAGGAATATCTATTTTGAAATTCACCTCGCCATGGGCGTACCGCACCAGATATCCCATTTGGCTGCTTTATCGTCGATTAAAATCACGTTTTCCTGCATGCTTTGAAAGGGGTTTACCCTTTCTCATCATTCCATTTGAAGTTGAAAGCCTTAAAAGACGCTTAAGTGGAAAATCTTTGGTCGATAGAGTGAGGAATGAACAAATTAGAAGTGAATTTAATACTGGCTGTAGTGTGGTAGATAGAATAAAGAAAGGAGTGCTGATATGGTTTGGTCATGTGGAACGTATGAGCGAGGAAAGGATGGTTAAGAAAATATATGAGGCGAGTGTTGAAGGCAACAGGAATAGAGGGCGACCGCGAAAGACTTGACATGATCAGACAACCGCAGAACTTGTATAAGAAGATGTATGAATGTAGCTGAAGCAAAAATAGTGTGCCAAGATAGAAGAGTATGGCGTTCTACCCTCTCTGCCTACCCTGCGGGGAAACAGCTTAATGGTTATTTTTTTTAAACTTTTGTCACGGAATCGCGGTGGATTATTTTATGTTATTTGATCACAAAAACTGAACATGCACTTTTATTTTATTTTATTTTTTATTTTTTATTAATTTTTTTTTTCCATCTCAGACCCACAAAACATCACATTGATATTTGTCTGTAGGTGCATCAATACATATATATAAATAAATTGTATTTACCAGAAATACATTCATATTAATTAATTACAATAGATCTTATAAACTCAAATACAAATCAACAATACAATACAACAATACAAGAAAAAATACAAATATTACCAAAATCAAAATAAGTCTCTTTTATTTAATAACATATTCATTAATTCTGTATTTTGCCCTTTTTTATTAATATCCATTTTGACACGACATGGGATTTTATTTTTTACTTAACTGGAACAATATTATGTAATTCGCACTAATTGTCGGTATCGAGAAATTTCTGTTTTTTGTAGAGAAATTTCAAATACTTCCGAACGCTCGGTAGGTACTCTCGTAATATTTTTTGCTTGTAGAGATAATGCGCTTGGATCTCCGTTGGTTCGTTTAACTTGTCGTTTTTATCTCTGGCTTCCACTAAACGTCAAAACAAATTGAACTGCGAAACGACGGTTTCGCAACCCGCTTGAATATAAACTGTCCTCCCGTGTATTCCAGACCCTTCCAGTACTTTGATATTAATTGTGAAATGTACATAGAGCTAGGAAATTCTCAATTATGTGTGACTTTTTAGCGTCTACAGTCTCTTGACAATGTGTATGTAGTTACATATTGTAGAACGCATTACTTAATTTGGCATTTTGGTAGGGAAAAAATATATGTAAGTATAGCGTACTTATATTAAATATATCCGAAAATTAAAATGCATATAATTAAATAGCTCTTACCTCAAAGTAAATTTGAACTTCAAAAAAGAAGGAAAAAATATATTTTTCTTAAACAAAAGTAATGAATACCAAAAAGTTTATATATAATACATGTTAATATTAAGAAACTTAAATGTGACGACCATAAAGAACCTGTAATGACCTCGCACTATACGAGACAGGTGTCACGTGATAAATGTCATGTACCAAGTTATAGTTATTACTTTGACAAAGAATACTGCAGGTAAATACACAATGCAGGTAGATCTCCAATGAATTGAATGAGTTAAATTATTACGCAGAAATGAAAGATTTATTCTGAAAAAAATAGTAATCTATATACGCTAACAACTTATTTTCAATAAATAAAAAACTCACAGAGATGAAACTATTTAAATGAGAAACGTGTTTGGAAGTCTTATACACTATAGACCAGGGCTTACGACTTGTATAAGCTAATTCAAAGATCACTCTTTCACCAATTTCATCGTAAGAACATCCACTTATTATCAATATATTTTATGGGACTATGTTAGGGTCATCTGTAGTCTTTCTTATTTTTATTAATTAATTTATTTATTTTTATGTTGTATAAGATGTATATTTGCACTTGTTTAGCAAACGCATATTTTTGTTTTTTATGTTGTTAATTTTATAACTTATATAATTAGAATATACAAAAATAGACTTCTCTTACCCACCTTAGTAATGTTATGTTTATATTTTCTTCAGTTATGCAATGTTTTGGTCATTTTTTTAACATACATTAAATCTTAACTAGCGCTCGGTATCCGATGGTGCTCTGAACTCAGATTTTTAAAGATAAAATTTTATTAAAATACCAGACATAGATATCAAGAAAGTAATATTTTTTATATTCAAGGAAATTCATCCGGACTTGAAAGGGTTGAATCGTTCCATCTGCATACATTACATGCCTTTGAGTTTCTCGAAGTTTCTAGACCTCACTTTCGTTTGAGAGTCTACGTTTTTTTTTAGATTTATTTATGTTCTGAAAATAAACATGCCATATAAAATTTTTCATTTTATTTATTCTAAATTATTTATTACATTGAAGAAGGTAAAGGTAGTTGCTTTACTAGACTACTCTGTTCTCAAGCAACTATCTGTACTGTTTTTGAAATTTGGTTAAAATAAATAGTATTTATAAATAATATTTATATAGATGCAAATCACATTTAAAAAAATCAAATTCATATTTACAGAAGGTATTTGAAATATAATAGTCACAAAAACATGTTGCAATTCAATCTGAGTTGTCACATTTAACATAATATTGTTTTCGTTTTGAAGTCTACCTACGTTTAATAACCACTTTGTTAACTTCTGTTTAAATAATTCTTTCACTATTAATAATAAGCCAATTATTTTTATTTTTTTAAGTATGGAACATTCAAATGTTTGCAACTATTAAGATTCTATCAAAAACTGTTAAGAGCAGAGATATTTTAGTTAGTTAGATATTTAAGTATGTATAATAAACACGCAAAGCAAAAACAAAACATGAAATATAGGTATATCATGAAAACGGAAAAATACGATTTTATAATAATAATAATAATTTAAGATGATGAATGCCAGTACAAAAATAATAAAAAAACGTTCTTGCTGGTCTCGTGGTTAAGACACTCGCCTAGCGATCAGTTGGTCGCGGGTTCGAACTTCAACTAGACCAACAAGTTATTCTTATTTTCCAAAGCACATCCTTAGTTGTAAAATGATAGCAATATTGATGTGACACGTATTCCGGGATGTATCTCTATTTTTTTTAATATTGCGATCAGATTTTTAAATTTTCTGAATATTTTCTAACTTTGGAATTCACTTTTCAAAATCATCAACTGATATCAAGTTTCTTATGAACTATAAAATTGGCCACCCTTGACTCAATATTGAACTTGTCTTCAAAGTAAGTTTACAAGACAATATTCAACGAAGTTTAAAATGTCGTAAACATAAATAGTTTTTTAATCAACGGCGTAGTTAACTTTAAAAAAAAACTTCAAGTTCCTTTCGACATTCGTTTTTTACAAAATTTGTATTTCATATTATTAAGCACGTTCGATTAAAAAATATTTCGTCAAATGACCGAAAAAATTCTCCTCTCTACGGGACCCGCCGTCATACTCGAATAAGTTGTCAAAGTCTTCTTGTTTGTTTTTTATGGGGTATTATGCCATGTTTATGAGACTTTTCTGGCCAAAATTTCGAATCCCATTACAGGGTCCATCATCAGGGCTGATGTGTTACGCTGATGGATGCGAAACTTCAGCCAGAAAGGACATAAAAACACGGTCTAATATCTCAGCAAATACAAACTTTAAGATTCTAAATAGCCATGAAAACTTAAAAACCTTTTTAAGTTCTCAAAACTCTGTATGAAGGTTAGTTGTTAATTACATCTGACGATGAGAGTGACTGCTCTTCTCGAAACTATAGTATTGATAAATATAAATCTTCGTTTGTGTTTAACAAACATCAATTTGTGTAAATTAAAATAATATTGTTGCACTACCACATAACGGCCATATCAATTAATATATATTATATAGACAATTAATATATTGTCACGTGTCGTGGCTGCAGGAAGATTTAATAAAAACGTTGGAATTTATGACGGAATTTATTAATTACTGATTTATTGAATAACCAAACGTACAAAGTCACTTAACACTTTCATACAACGTCACAACACGATGTATATTTTTGATATAACTTCATATGTATGCCTTGAATTGAAAGTTTGTAATATACATATTATGGAATAAATAAAAATTGAATATTGAAATTGAAATTGAAAAAACACTATTTGATTTAACGCTTTTATTTAAATTAAATAATTTCGTAAATTTATCTCCGTAAATAGACACTTTATAACCGCTTTAAGACTTTATTCACTATTCACTAGAACATTCCATCCAATTTCCGCACGTATTATTTCGCTTCAGTTTATTTCGCTAAGTTCGAACTTTCCAGAGTACTCGCTATCGAATTACTGCTTGCTTGGCCCCCCTGGCCTTCGCAACTCGCGGCTGCGTTCGCTTCCGTGCCGCTGTCAAGCACGCCCAAAAACAACAACTCTTCGTTACTCCTGTGTGCGGTCCTATTTATATTGGCCAATGCTGATATTGAAACCTCCAGACGTTTCCAGTAATTAGGAGAACTTTCGCTTAGCTTCCAGACTTTTTTATATATTTCTCGATGCTTCCCGAAAGCCGTAGATTAGGCTAGGCCGTTCTAGAATCTTCGTCATGATCATTTCAAACTGTCACTTGACATGGCTGCATGATTCTTTTTAGCCTCGTTACAATATAAACTTGTTACATTTAACAAACCCTTATGTTATCTTTAACACACCCTTCAAAATGAAGGATATATTGCATTTAAAATACCCTAATGTTACCTTTAATACACCCTTTTAAATTAAGAATTTTGGTATAACTACAATCTTGTAAATATTGTGTTTAAAATACCTAAAATGATGTTATTTCTCTTTAAAAAAAATAATTGAAAAAAGAAACAATTTAAATCTTTCCGTTTGAAAATGAGCGCGGAAATAATCAACGCGACTCGGCATAAAGACGGTTAAACATAATTCTGACAAAGCCATTCAACAAGATTGAAGCATCTTTGGCGCCCATTATTGTAGGGCGGAATTGCGACCTCGCCAGCGCGACTGCCTGGCGGGAGCGGCGCTCGCGGAGTCGCCTGAGCCGGCTCTGCACAATGTCTTTCCGGGTCAACAAAATGCAATACTATCAAATGAAACCAGCTTGCGAATGACGTTTAATTTTAATTAAAAGTATATGATTAAATGTCACGAGAGCATTAATGTCGGGAAATAGAAAATGTTTATTTTATTTTATTTTATTTAGCGTTAAAAGCACGTATTTCAAATAAATAATAAATTCACAGAATAAATAAAGTAAAAATAAAGAAAATGTTGGTTGACAGAATATTAATGATTGAAATGTTACCAAAGTACTACAGTACTAAGTAAAATATTATCACCAATCTAAATGCGCATTATCGAAGTCCTTCTCACATGAATCTAGAATCAACTGGCTTAATATATTTTGTCATACAAAGCTGTTCAACATAATAACCTTCACAGTTACGAGGATCGACTTGCCTTTTTCAAGATGCACAAACTTCCCGACGTCCCGACGGAAAATATCCGATCTCGTTGTGCTACACAAGATTCTCAGCGGAGCTATTTATTTTCTTTCTCTACCTGACATAATTTTGCATTTAAAGCCCCGTATAAGAAACCCGGAGTTCTTTAAAATAAGCCAAATGTTGGTTACTTTTCTCCCATCACAAGGTTGTGTCATGTAATGTAAAGTATACTTAAATGCAAAAATACATGTTACTAGAGCGTGCCGAAGATACTTGTCATTGAGATAATATTCTTCTAATACTAAACTAATAATAAAGGCATAGTATTCATTTATAATGTTTTATTATTAGAGTATCACGTACCTATTATCCTGTAAGTATCTCAAATAAATATTAAAAAAATATAAAAAAATATGGAAAAATAGTAGAACGTTCTCGAGACATCTCGAAATCAACATGTTGTATTAAAGGCAAGCGTGGGGATTTGTGCATTGAAATTTGACAGCGCGATATAAAAGACCACAGAAAAGCGAATGGGAATAAGAGGTAATAAATTAAGAGAGTAAGTATGTGCGACAACTTACGTGTGAACTGAATGAATTAGTACGAACCTTTGTGAAATATTCTAGAAAAATTTGTCTGATTTTAAGAACGGTGCTCCGATAAAATTCGTACCCAGTCTTCTTCTTCTTACACTGTTCCAACTCATTGCCTAGGTAGCCTATTGGGGTCGGCTCTTCTCGTATTGAAAAAATGTAATTCATGTTAGCTGTATATCTGTAATCTTTTAAGGAAATTTAGTTACTGGAAAAACATTTTGAAAAAACGATATTATGAGTGCCAAACACATCAAAAATTGAAGGCTATGAGACGATCGAGAATGCATCTTCTTATTGTAAGAAGTTGCCAAGCAATACGCTATATGTCAGTAATTAAAAAAAATGGAAATCATGCTTGCTGTATGCCTGAAATTTCATTACTGAGAATGCGTATTACTACGGCCTGGAGAAGTGTTAAAACATCTTGAAAAAACTATACTTTTCGCTCCGGTGAAGTTTTCGTGAAGAAATTCGTGAGCGCCAAACACAACAAAAATTGAAGACTATGAGACGGTTGATAATGCGCGTTTTTATTCTTAGATATTGCCAATACTTTACTTACCTATTTCATTATTAAAAAAAATTGAAATAATGCTGGCTGTTTATCTGTAATCTTTTAAGGAAATTTGGTTACTGGGCGGCCCTTGTAGTCCAGTGGGAAAGACACTGGCTTCTCAAACCGAGGGTTCTGGGTTCGTTTCCCGGTGAGGTCACAATTAAACTATGTGATTTACTAAAATATGGGTGTTTTGTGATGTGTTTCGCTTCTTTAATTGGGTCTCTCTCTGGCCCTATTGAAGTGTAAAATTAAAACAAAAATAGAATACGTATAACCACGAACCGGAAGTGTTAAATTTCATTTTATTTTTAATTGCTTTGACTGATTTCGTAGTGGATGGTCCTCCTTCCTGTACATGTAACGGAAGCGAATATTCTATTAAAATAACTATTTCGAAGTCAAGTATTTTAGATGCAGTGTTGCAGACCTGAGACCAGGTCGCGGTGAGAGCAGGAAGCGGTCCAGGAACTGCGCTCCTCTCGCTCGCCCGCCTGGTAAAGGATAATTTTCATTGCCTAATTGCCCCAGCACAGGTCGGAGAATGTTGCCTCGCAGAAGGCGCGCGGCGCGGCTTCATTACAACTGCGCGGTTCCTCTGGATTCCAAGAAAAGGGAAAATTATTTTTGGAATTTCCGCGACACGGCGTTTAAATAATTCGCGGTAATAATTTGAGAAAAAAAACATCTGGCATCCAGAACGCTCTGGAAGGTTCAGTTAGGTAATGAGGTCAGAAGAAAAATTATTCGGGATAAAAACACACTCCCAGGTACAGAATATTTATCAAAGTACATAATTATCTATGTAACAATGTCCGTGACTAACGCTACCGGATGAAGAAAATGATGAGGTATGAAGAATATAATATTCAATTTTTTTATGTAACAGTGTCCGTCTCTAATGCTACCAGATGGCGATGAAGCACATTTTTAATTTTTATTTTTTTACAAATTTTTATTTTCAAATCGAAGTTTACCATGCAAGAATATACCTACAATGAAATACTAAAAGAAAAAATAATGCAGAATTATCTGTGTACAACAATGTCCGTCACTTACGTTAACAGAGAATACACAGAATGATGAAATATAAAATAATAATGAGATATTACAGGAAAAAATAATGCGAAATTATTTATGTAAAACAATGTCCATCATTTACGCTTCTACACAGCGCAAATAAAAAGGTGTAAAATTCTGGAAAATATTCTAATGCAGAAAAATAAATTTTCAAACGCGAGCAAGTTTTATGAGTATGATTATGGTATGGGCAATTTTATTTGTTGAAGTCTCACATAGACAAAGTTATTGGAAGTCTTTATGTGGTGATCTCATGACCTGTATGAACTTTACACAACGCAATTGAACCGTAAGAACATCCACACATTATTAAATTTTTGTATGTTGGATATATATGTTATAAATTATTTTCTTTCAAATATTCGAATGGACTATACAAAATATACATGTATATATAAAATATACATAGACTTTGCAGCTGGTAATGATACCTTTATATGGAATGGGTGAATCACTTAAGAAAGCTCATATAGTTCACAAACCCTGGGCCACTCTATAAAAACTTCCAAGTATACGTTTCCCAAATATGTAAATTACTTGTTCTATGTGAGAATTTGTAATTTGTTTTAATTAATGATTAATTATTGCTATATGCCCTTCAGAATTCATCATTTTCCGCAAAGAGTCTTATTTTTCTCGTTGCGCTACTTCATTCAGAAAATAACATTTTCAAATTCGTTCTTCTTGCATGAGTTTAAAAAAATGTTAAACCCAAGTAAACACCTTTAAATTAGATTACAAATAAGTTGAAAAATATTTTAAAACTCTTCAAGTATTTTTGTAACGCTGAAGGCGCCGCGACGTCGCCTCAAGTCGATGATTCAATTTTATCGACCATCTGGATTTCTTCTCATGTCGAGAAATCTCGAGATAAACAAATATTTAAACGACAGCGTTTGTAAAAATCGAGGAGTGAAATATTGATTTGTTGTCGGCAAGATCTGATTTTATAGAAAGTTCCAGGTTAAAAGCCTCATTTATCCAATTTAATAACTTCAGACGCTTGAAGGTACCTCCCAATAAAGTTTTTGACATTAGAAGCACATGTCTGAAATGCCAGAGAAACAGTCACAAAACAACACATAAACTAAAGAGTAAGGTACATAACAAACACATAACTTATTCAGAAACTTGCTAACGATGAGATAAAAGATAAAAGTATAGAATTACACAAAACATATAAATATATTTAAAACAATTACATAAACTCTAATAACGTTAGAAATTGCATGATTATAGTAAAAGTAAAATAAGATAAAACCAACAAAATAATTTGCGATCATGTCACAATTGAATGTAGTTATGCAGAAAAGCGCCAGGACACAATTTTGGTAAAAATGAGATATTGATGTCATTGGTCGGAGCAAGGTCAATTCTATGTTTTAATAAATTAATAAATTCACTGTAATCGCCTTCCGAAATATTTATTGATCGCGAAAACAACATTTTAAAATCTGCAGAAATACACTTAAAACACTTTTAATATGACTATTCTTCAAAACATATTCACCAGAAAATAGCTAGAAAACAGTTATTTAGTTATAAATTTTGATATTATCACATACTTTAAATAATACTTATTACATGGTGATAATAAAAATCCCACGCAAATATAAATTTAATTACTAGATACTCATAATAGATGAGTAACTCTGGCTGTTTTCTGCAGAATGCATTATTTGCATGATCAGACTAAATTTCTAAAAATCTACATTTAAATCCACTTTACAGTTATAAGAAATTGGCATTGTTTCGATAGTTCTCCTTGCAACTGCTAGTTGCAGTCGCTCTTTATGCTATAGCTAATGCGCGAGTACCAACTCCTTCGGATAAAGATAATTGTGATAATTTGATAGGATCACACGGGAAGGAGACACCGAAAACACAAGTTCCTACCTTCAAATGGTGTTCTTCCTCTGGTCCTGAATTTGCACTAGTTATCACACGTCCACACACAGTAAATCCTTCAGATGCGACATTTAAGTCGAATTTTAAGTCGGCGTTGCGAATGTGTACTGGTTCCTTTGTGTTGGTAACTCACCGTTTTTCGGAGATGCAGATGAGCGACAAGGTGGGGACAGGGACGAGGGGGTTGGTCAGTACTCGCTCGCGAAACTACATGTCGAAACAGGCATTTATATATAATTTATAATTTTTTGAAGTAAAGAACATTCTAGGTTTAGTGTAGATTTGATTACACCATTTTTGTAAATAAGTGGTTTTATCTCAGTCTGAGTTTTTTGTGGTTGGCTGCTTTCTCCATAACTACATTCAATTGACCCCGCGCGGAACCAAGTCATCCGAAGGGGACAGGCGTTTTATTCTCCCGTGAACCAAGCAAAGTCGGGATCGCGCCATTCTTGACGCCGCATTCAACGTGTAGACAGCTTACATGATCCCCGCAAAGGGTAAGCTATGTAAAATACTTAGCCTGAAGCAACACCAAATGCATAGTATTTGTGCTACTTTCATAATTATTTAACGATCATTAGGGATCACCCAGTGGGCGTGCTGGCTTGCAGCCGAACCTCGTAGCGGCATGGCCAACGCTACGAGGTTTGTCAAAAAGGTGAAGCTATAATTGAGGATGGACTGCATCTTGTCTTGAAGATGGAGAACTATCTCGGGATGGTGTACATAGTACATCATCGTGGTGCATAGATGGCTGATTGCTGTTAATTTGGAGCCCATCAGGTTGCGCAGAATTGACAAAACGTTACATGAATGCCGTGACGGTCGACCTAAAATGTTTCTATTAATTTTTCTGCTGCATAACTCCTGGATTACCACATGGTCTAGGCAAAAACCATCGTGCCTCTTTTCTAAGGCATTTTCTAAGTTTTATATAATTTATAAAAAATTCGCTATGGTACATTCCATGTGTGATTAGAAGAATTAAAAAAAAATATTTTAATTTCGATTTCGTGCACCACGGAGACGTATAATTCGTTTCTGATCTATGTTGTTGTATGTTAATCTGTATTTAATTTTTGCTTTTACTAGTATACATTATTTCCATGGCCGGAGAAAAAAAATCACATTACAAAAGGTGATTATTTTACTATACGGAATTTTGTAAGTCGGTTCGAGAAGGGATGTATGGGTATTCATGTTGAAATTAAGATAAGGTGTAATTTTTTGGAACGATTAAATTGTTTCTTATGTGGAAGTTTTCCATCCTATTTATTAAGTTTGTTAAATTAAACTCAACCGAATGAATTGAAAGCCATCTTTTTATTATGCATACCCACTTCTCATCTAGCAGATTGAAAGTAGGAAATTGGTTATTGATAATTTATTCCTACTTTTTTTACGCGACCTTAACGCTGATCTTAAGTCTCATGTCCTTCTACTGTTCTAGCTAGTGGTAACTGGATCCTTCATCAAAAGGATGAAGTCTTTACGTTACACTCTATAAAAACCGATAAAAACCTAAATTGGGCAATCGTGACTCATTTGCGGTGAATTAAAATTATTATATATAAATAAAAAGCATTTTAGAATCATCAAAAATATAAAAGTTTGTTGCGAATTTTAAAATTTATATCTTTATTTATATTGAACATTTCTAAATTATTTTATTACAGTTTTAGCATCATAATTCTAGCTAGTACATAATATGTATATTATAAATATTTAGAAAGTATTGATTTTATCAAAGACATTGAAATCGATTTTTTGTCGACGGCCTTTCGATTAATGTTTATATTTTCGTAATTATTGAAAAAATGTTCAGTTTTTTACTTTAATATAAGAAAAAGGTATTTATCTTATTGAAAGATAAAACAATAAACGTGAAAACAAATGAATTTAAATTAGAATGACTATTGTTTATATACTACAATATTATTAATGTAAAATCATGTGTTAGGTCATGTAAGGGGTATAAAAATAAAGGCATTATTAATATTACACTGAGATAAATACAAAAAATCTCACTACTGCATACACTATTCAACGTCACTACGCAAAGAATCATCTCTGAAACCTATGAAACCTACATCTTATTAGAATTTTTTTTTAAAACTATTTGACACCTTCGATTTCATTTTATATACGTGTAAAAATAAATATTTAAATTTCTTAATATGGACTTTCCTGATTTGCTATTTACATAATTAAATATTGCTGTCTTCAGTCTAAAATCGACATCGCCACTCATTTTATTATGAAACGACCATTTTATTACATCCTTGGTGATTGATTGGTTGAAGTGAATATTGCTGCCTTTGCTTTTAATAGTTATTAGGAAAAATGATTTTCAAAAGAATAGAGATATATTTATTTCTATAAAGCCTTGAATTCAGTACATTCTTAATTAGTACCTAATCCTCAGTGACTGCGTTCAATTTTTTTAGATATTGCTTCCTTTGCTTTTATATCCCTCGTATAATATAAATATGGATTTTTTTTTTTTTTTTAAATAGTGATGCGAACACGGAGTACGTGTCACATCAATATTCTTACTATTTTCAAACTAAGCTAAACGCTTGTGCTATGAAAATAGGACTAACTTGTTAGTCTGGAGTAAGGTTCGAACCCGCGAGCCTCGGATCACGAGGCGAGTGTCCTTACCACAAGACCAACAAGCTACTAATTAATAATTTGACTTTTTTATAATACACTATACAATTCATAATTTTTATTATTTATTAATTTTCAAGGCGCCCACACGTTAGTTAAATGTAGTTATTTTGTGTATATTACATATAATCAAGTTGGTGATTAAATAATGAATTCTTAAAAACACGACATGCCATGAGACTCTTCAATTTGATGCAGAAAAATAATCCTATTTAATGATGAGTTTCACAATTATTCCTCTTGTAAGGCTTTACTCGTAGTTAGTCTGATGCACAAAACAAATCCAATTTCTTTCCGAGTTTCATAATTAATCTACTTCTTCATCAATTTTCACAACGGTGCAGAAAAATAATGAGTTGTATAATTAATTTTGTTAATACACGAAATTAAATGTTGATTTTAAAAATAATATTGTCTCATAAATTATAATTTAGTGGTCTATGTCATTTTTATTTAAAATTTTTGGATTGCAGTATTGACATAGTTATGAAGCTACTTCTCCATGGCTTTTTATTATTATTATTATTTTTTTTTTTTATTTTTTTTTTTTTTTTATTAGAGACACTAACAGGATAGTGGGTACATGATACTCAGATAGTAAACATTATAGAGAAGACTATGCCCATTATCCCAATTACAAGTGTCTTCGGCACGCTCTAGTAACATGTATTTTTGTAATTAATTATATTTTACATGTACATTTATGTATATTATATATTTGTGTTTGAGTGTAGTGCGATTAGTATTTAATGGATCTATAGGTTCATGTCGTCGTTTAGAAAATGGATGTTGTGTATGAGTGAGTTTTTAAACGAAGATAACGTGTCTGCAAGAATATCAGCATCAATGTTAGGGTCAGCACAATACAAATTATATGTGCGACACAACCTTGTAATGGGAGAAAAGTAACCGACATTATTAGTGTGCTGACTTATTCTGAAGAACTCCGGGTTTCTTATATTTATTTCTTATTCTTTAAATTTACCATGTAATATGCTACTACTTATTTATCAACACACCGTTTCCCCGCGGGGGTAGGCATAGAGGATAGAGTGCCACACTCTTCTGTTTTGACACAAAACTCTCACCTAATCTACATTCATACACCTTTGCGTACAAGCTTGATGTTTGTTGAGGCTCCTAACAGGACTATCCTCCTGTATCTGATTAATTCGTGTTTTTCGCGGTCATGCCACGTCTTCCGCGGTCGTTCTCTCTTTCTGACGGTACCGTCAACACTTGAGTAATATATATTTTTTATCATTCTTTCCTCATTCACCATCTGAGCCACCCTTTTTTAATTCTATAAACTATGCTGAGATCGGCTTTACATTCTTTCCTAACGTATTCATCATAAATGGATTTGTCACACATATGACACGTGATTTAATCTCCACTACTTTCGTTTCTTTTCTGCCAGCTCTAGGTCTTCCTTTTTAACATATATATTGGTACCAGAATTCCATTGTGTACCGCTATTCTTGCATCAGTAGGTATATTTCTACTAGAAATTATTGCATTCAAAGCACAGTTCACCTTATTCCCTGCAGCATCCTCCTCTCTTTATACTTCTCAGCCTTGCCTCTTCTATCGAACATACCTCCCAAATACACAAACTCGTCTACTCGTTCCAAAAATTCATTTCCTGCAGTATTTCACACGTTGTCGTACTTTTTGCCTTGTCGAATACCATTACTTATTTATTTAGTTCATGTATACCGCGAAAGATAATTGCACTTTTCTTTTAACTTTATGTCGTGAAACTTTTAAGTGGTATGATTAAATATTATATGGCTTGGCCAAGTATCGAGAACCCCAAAATTCGAAGGTCGTAGAGAGTTGTTTGCGTGGCGAACTTCTTGAATTAATAATATACCCGCGATTAGGTTTCATCTGATTCTACTCAAAGCATTAGGAGCAGGATATTCTGTGTCACAAGACTTCTTAAAATAAACCATTGATTGGTGAAACGAAAGGTCGGATTAACAAAGTTATTCAAGAAATTAGATATCTAATTTATCTCACTGATTCGTTTGTTATGTCTTGTCTCATGAAATACTTGCTGCGAATGTTAAGATATTCTATGTGCTCCAGATATCACGGTTTTTTAAAATAATTGATAACTTTGCAATATTAAAGGCATGTCAGCTGTTTAAAAAATATTATTGTCTCGATTTCATTTCACAAATATTACGTTATTAAAACAATTTTATACTTATTCCGATCGTGACAAGAACGTTAAAAATATAACCAGCATTAATCCCACAAGAAATGACGTACTTCTAAAATAAATATTTTGGCCACCTACAAGACTAACAAGCTACGGTAGTTAAAGGTTAAATAGCAATTTTTAAATCATACTAATTTTAAAAACATACTTTGTTCTTCAATTGCAACTTCATCAGAAGAACGTGTCCTTTAATAGGTTTTATATATTTTAATATCTCTTACCGTTAAGGCAGCGTTTGTAAAAAACCCATAGCTCGACCATTTTTTTGTCGATTTTAATTGTAAGATAGGTCACCGTGATAAGCTTAAATAAGGTCACCACGATAATATATAACCTATATCTACCTTGAAAGCCTATTATAAATATTGGCGAAAGAATTTTTGAAATTGGATGAGCAGTTTCTGAGATTACCTCCGACATCGAAACTCACTAACTTACAAACTTTACCTCTTTATATATAAGTATAGATAAATAATGTTACCACAAAGTCATCTTGCTATTATTGAAGATTTAACTATGTACTTCGTTATTACATTGTTGTACTTACATGAAGTTTCTTTTATCCAACAGTAACCATTTGGGTGATGGCCCTGGACCACGATCTACACTTGCCGAAGAATATTCTGGGAACAGTCTATCTAAAGGATCCGGCTGGAACAAAAGTCGCCATCTGGGATCAAGTGTCGATGGATGAAGGTATGTTCATACGAGTAATCTAGATTGGTCGCAATTTATAATCATTGAGGTTTTACACAATCTATACTATAGCTTTAGTTTTATTGAATCATTTTTAATTTTTTAATTTTTTATTATTTGTTTTAATCTACTTACATTCATTAATTACACCTACATGTTTCGGATAAAAACTTTCCATCATCAGGGTGTTTTATAAATGTCAAAATGAATGATGTCTTTGGTTTTTTTTTTCTAAATTATTTAAAAAAATATTTTTAAATATGATTGCTGAAGTTCTTGATTACGAGGTACAAAAAATAGTGGTCCTCTATATTGAGAATTTTATATTGCCGAGGAGGAAGCATCGGTATATTTTATCGAAAAATTCGAAATCAAAAAAAATTACAGAAATGGGATAAACGAAATTTATTTTTCTTTTTTTCGTCTTTGTCAAGAAATGATTGGCATAAATTATGTTTAGAAAATTTGTATTAAAATATAATTACTAACCATTTTCTATATTTAGTTTTTCGTACTCGTTATGGATTCTTAGTATGAAATGTTCTGTATGGATTATGGATGTAATATGAACCATTTTCTATATTTAGTTTTTCGTACTCTTTATGGATTCTTAGTATGAAATGTTCTGTATGGATTATGGATGTAATATGAACCATTTTCTATATTTAGTTTTTCGTACTCTTTATGGATTCTTAGTATGAAATGTTCTGTATGGATTATGGATGTAATATGAACCATTTTCTATATTTAGTTTTTCGTACTCTTTATGGATTCTCAGTATGAAATGTTCTGTATGGATTATGGATGTAATATGAAATTCTTAGTATGGCGGCCCTCGTAGCCCAGTGGGTATAACACTGGCTTCTCACACCGAGGGTTGCGGGTTCGATTTCCGGTGAGGTCACAATTAATTTATGTGATTTACTCAATACTGGGTGTTTTGTGATGTGTATCGCTTTTGTAATTGGGCTTCTTGGCCCGTTAAAGCGAAAACAAAATAATAATAGAAATATGCAAATGATCATTTTACATCGAATAATTAAATGAAAATGGTTCCAAATTTATTAACGGGATCCAGGTGTAGATGGTTTTGGGACCAATGCCATTTAAACTAGAGAATGTCCTTTATTTATCCGATAAGCTCTGGTGTACCTGATAACTTGCTTACGTGCTGCAGCTTTAGGATATGGACAGATAATCTTGTATTGCAAGGAAGCACTGGTATATGTTCCAACGCTCCCTTAATTCATGTACACCAATTCATAAACCTTAGTACTAAAAAACATATATTTTTCAAAGTTATCTCTGCAGTACATTGCTGTGGCGGAATTCGCTACAACCATCAAAGGCTTGAGTTGTTACACAAATGTATTGTGACCTCATCGGGAATCGAACCCTTAACCCCCTTGCGAGAAACCAGTGTCATGCCCACTGGATAATGAGGGCTGCCTTATACAGAATATTCAGTTTTTTTTTAATTTCAAAAATCTTAAGAAGATTGAGTAGGTACTTACCATAAACGGGTAACGAAATTATTACATTAGTTGACAATAAAATATAAAACAGATAAGATAAGGGTCAAAAATGTTTTAAACGTATCTTTATATTTTCTATATATTAACATTAGCTCGGGGCATCCTACCCCTAAAGAGCGCATCCCCGGGTAGCGGATAGGGAAATTCTTTCCAGATATGGATAGTAGAAGTAAAATTAAATAGCTCTCGCGGACCAACAAGGTCGAAGAAAATCACTCCGTTAAGAAACCCCAATTGAGAGCTTCTCTGAAATGATCAGAGGCGAGGTTCTATATATTCAGGTCAGAATATATAAAAGAGATAGCGGTGGATGAACTGTGAAAGAGTCAACGGTGGCTCTCCTACTTTCCAAGAAAGTGATGGCCTTAGGGTAGGTAACCCCGACAGAAAATTCCACTGAAGAAGGTAACGGTAAACCACTTCGGTCAACAATTCCCAGGAAATCATTATGGAGAGAAATCAAGAGGGGTCGGAAGGAGGCGGCATTCCTGGCTTCAAGACATCCGAGAGTGGACCGGGATAAGAAGCGTGGAAGAGATGTTCCGCACTGCCCTGGACAGGGAATATTTCTCCCAGATGATCACCGAAGTCGGGAGGATTCCAAAGTTAAAAATTATTTAAAAAAAACGATAAATTTGTTTGTGTACCAATGCTGACACTTCCCCCTATATTACTGTCTGCCAACTATGTTGATCAACTTTTGGTTTTGAACTGTCATAAAGAATATACGTAGATTGCCGTTTCTGATGATATCTCTACATAATAAATAATTCTTAAAATATATTTTTTTTCTTGATTCTTCGCGAAATTTTAGCCCCGCAAACTACATTATCCAACATCTAGGTCCAGTTAAACAGACTTATTATAACAGTTATTCGTCGAATGTTTTCGATAAAATAAGATTAAGTCTCACGTTCAAAGTTTACTTTCTAGCTTGGGAACTTGTTCGCTTTCTATTTGTCTTTGCCTCTGGGACATCTCCGTGTAAGAAAGACAGTCTAATAACTTATAATAATATATTTAATACTTGTGGTATTATTTACATCAAAAAATTACACACCAGATAATAACCATCTGTCATATTAATTATAATTAATTACAAAGACATTAGCATCATCAATCTCTGCGTATCTCGATTGGTAGATACAGACCTTTACGAGGATCGTCAATTATTGATTCTGTATTCAACTTATATGTGTGGTAAAAAAACAGGCAGAAATATCAAAAAAGTAACCCATAAAAACCAAGTTTTTATAATACTCCCTTTCTCATTTTCGGGT
Organism: Agrypnia vestita; assembly: GCA_016648135.1. NCBI lineage: Eukaryota > Metazoa > Arthropoda > Insecta > Trichoptera > Phryganeidae > Agrypnia > Agrypnia vestita. The sequence goes on from JADDOH010004443.1 coordinate 56,226, forward strand.
TTCGTGTCTACCATATGCGTAGGAATCTCCATACAACTTGTATGAAAAAACCATTAAACATTTTAAAAATCCAAAATAATACTATAATTATTATTTTGTTTTAGCGAAAATTTGATAGATCTTCTTGATCGTCGCCACGAGTCTACTTGCAAAGTTTCAGCTCGATTGGATCACGGGAAAAGGGTTAAAAATCGATGCAAAGTTTTTTTGTTAAGCAAGCAGGCAGACGCCACGAGTTAAAAGAAAGGAAGTAAAAAAAAATACTGCGGTCATCGAGGCTTACAAATTTATAATGAACTAAATTCGAGATTTTACAGGAAACATAGCCTATAACTTTAGAAAAAAAATTATTTTGGAAGGGGTAAATAGATAATAATAAGAGAGGATACATAAAACCTAGAATTCAGTACATTTAAGATAAGTAATCCTCGGTGACTTCATTCAAAACTTTTTAATTTTTTTTAATATTGCTGTCTGCTTTTATACCCCATATATCTGATGTCTGTTACATACGCCTGTTATATCGTGTCATCATCGAGCTTGTCTAACGCTTTTTATACCAACGAGAGGTCTTTATTCCTCGATTCCATTTCTTTCTTTTTTATCTTCATTTATTTTTAATCAATTCTTTTTATACGAATTGAAATGCCTTGTTAAGCTTTTTTGTAAAAATATTTTATACTACATGGTTCATATTTGTAAAAATATTGGTATTCTGTAATAATACTTTTATGTTATTAATACAAATTCTTTACAGTATTCTATTATGTTATAATACATATATCTTTTAAAAAAACTTCTTATTAAAATACTTCTTTGAAATCTCAAATAAATTTTCTGCGTGCAGTTAAAATATATTAAAATTTGTATTACATACATATCAAAATAATGACACTCCACAAAAAAGTTATTTAAGAAACTAGACACTCTCAATCTGTCACAAACATCCCTGTCCAATCACTGAGATCTCCAAGCCTATTTCACACTGAATTTTACATTAATACCAATCTATGCTATTTATCTCCTCACCATGAATGACCAATCACTGTCAAGGTATATCAACTAGAAACTGCAACCTAGATATATTCTTCATGACACTGAGTACAAAAATGAATTATTGATAAACTTAGTTAACAGTCGTTTGAACGCGTGATACGTGCCCATAATATAACAATTTATTTTGCACATAGATCTGATCCTTGTAGATACACAGCGTTGACCTTGAAGCCCGCGCACTTTGATCTTGCGAGGCGAGACCGTGCATAAAGCTTCTTGATTTACCGCACATTTCTAAAACATGTTTGATGCTTTGCTAACCTTTTATTTTTTGTTCTGAAAATTATTTGTAATTTCCTTGTCATAAAAAGTGTATTATGTAATCAGGTTACCTTTAAAATTTTCATAAAATATTTATACTTTGTATTCTTTTATTCCTTTAGGGCCATATCTCAGTGTCTTATTTACTAGTGTTTGTTAAAAAATAAAATAAAATAATATTAAATTATATTTAAAAATAAAAACAACTTTGTTTACTTACTTTTAAATGTTTTTTATAATAATTATAAAGTTTTTATTTCTGATTGCACCATCTTCAGTAATATTACTTAAACTAAAGTTAAGACTTAAAGACTACGTACTTCTTGGGTTGAGGAGTGGGGGGGGGATTAGAGTTGTAGGGTTTAGGGGCGGGATCAATAAGCACAGCAGAGGGAACGTAATTTAAGGTGTTTGAATATTTATTACATTTTTGTTTGTTTGTTTGTTTAAACAATAATAAGTGAAGTTAATTTTTTTAATGTAAATTAAATTGACTTCTCTCAAAAAAATTTACGACGTGAAGCCAATCGTTGGGGGAACTTTTTTTTTCATTTTAGCAAACGTTTACGATTATCTATAATAGAAATATATTTAACAAAACGCACCGTATATTTCAATCGTGGCCACAAAACTAACACATTATAAATAATAAAATTAAATAAAACGGTAAGCTCAATGTACATACATACGTGTAAATAACAATATTTTTTTGCAGGTGTGAAAAAGTTTACCATCGGGCTGAGCGCGCGCGCGCTGACCGGCACCTGGGCGCTGCACGTGTCGTGCGGCGGCGGCGCCTGGAGCAGCGCGCTCAACGTGTCCGGGCAGGGCGCGGGGGCGGGCGCAGGGGGGGGGCGCGCGGGGGGCGGGCTGTCCAGCCGCGCGGACAGCGGCGCCCGCAGCTCGCCCCGCCAGCCCGCGGCCGAGGAGCACTACGTGGAGCTGCGCTTCAGCCCCGAGACGCGCCGGCGCTACAAGCCCGGCCTGCCCTACTCCGGAAAGGTCGGTCTACCACCCCCATTAGAACGAGAGCGAAAGCGATACACAAAAAACTGAAGAAGTAATATAGTGATTGGGTAACCACCACTTTCCCAGGACCGTTTTATGAGCTTACGCTGACATATCGGTCCTTCTCGTGCGTCGTCTATTTGACAGTTTTTTACTCTAATAGCTATCTCCATGCTGGACCGTGTATAGGGCGGCCCAGCAGGGATCACTGTCCCACTCTCGCAGAAATAAAATCTTTATAAGTATAGTATATAGTTACATGGTAGTAAAGATATATATGATACAAAGATTTATGCATACAGGTTACAAAGGACATGCATACAGTACAAGAGCTAGAGAGACAATACTAAGACTCACACATATAGATTCAAGGCAGAGAGGGATTACAGCGGGAGAGGGATAACGAGGTAATAAGCGAGAAGAAGTAATACACAAAAGACTACTCGAACACTTGAATAAACTCAACATACTGACGAAAACACAGCGCGGCTTTCAAGAAAAAAAGGGAACCACAACACCCATGATAAACTTATTAAATTACTTACAGACAAAAATTGACGAAGGGAAAAGCGTGACCGGACTCTTTTTCGATTTCAAAAAAGCGTTTGACACAGTACATCTGACTACCCCAGTAAACAAATTATCAAAAATCTGAATCAACGTTCGAAACATTTTCGACAGCTACCTAAAAGAAAGCAATACACCACACTACACGAAACCACAAGTACCACATGAATGTCAGCTATGGTGTCCCACAGGGATCAATCTTAGGACCATTACTCTATATAATATATAAAAGCATAGCAGCTAAATATCAGAGGCAATATAATACTCTATGCAGACGACCTCGGAATATTTTACGAAAACAATAATGACATAGATCATCATGACAAAACATCACATAACAAAAATTGAACAATCCCGACTAATTTGCAACAGATTAAAATTATACAACGACCTGCCACAACAGACCAAACAACTGACCACTTACAAATTCAAAACAGATGTGACAAAAATGCTAAAACTAGGCCAACTATAAAAAAATGACTGTATCTAAATTTTATTATTATTATATTCCTATATTGAATCATGTAACAATGTTATCCATAAACCTTTTAGGTTTCTATTATATTTTAAATTAAAAAAAAAACATTCAAAAATGATATAGGTAATAAAACAAACGGGTGTTTTAAACACACCTTATGGATTTTTTGAGATTCGATTCTTAACGATTCGCTGGAGTTATATTGCAGCGTCTTCTATAGAGAGCCCTATCACTGTGGGGTCAAGGACGTACTTACTGATTATTTCTAACGCGGCCGCTGATTGTGTGCTCTAGGTGGTGATGTGCTGCGCCAGTGTTTTTCAATATTTTTGAATACGCGACCCCTTTACAAGTGAAAAAATTCTGGCGACCCCCCGGGTCCAAATAATGTCCGTGATTTATAAAACGTTAAAAAAATTAAGTTACTTTCCAGAACGGGATTCTGAAGCTGCCAATGGGTAAAGGTGGGTAAATAAATTCTCTTTTGGATATGTCAGTACAACTGGTCGTTTTGTTATCCATGAAGATGAGAGAAAATCTTAAAGATTTTGCTGCTCATGGCATGCTTAAAATAAAATTCAATTTGCAAACGAATGACATTTTCTGGATGAAGAGAAGAAAAACATATCCAGAGCTGGCAAGAGAAGCTTTAAAATTCTTAGTGCCATTCGCCACTTCTTATCTATGTGAACTAACGTTGCCTGAAACGGTAAATATAAAAAACTCAGAAGAGAAACAGGCTTCAATTAGACAATTGTTTGATTGTGAACGTCTCAAAAATACAACCAAGGTTTGAAAATTCATTAAAATATTAACAGTCACAGCCTTCTCACTGAAAATGTACTTTTATTGCAGTATGTGACCTACAACCCTTGCTTTTTACTTTTACCTGGCTTGCGACCGCGACCCCCAGATTGAAAAACACTGTGCTACGCTATTGACGCAATATAAATTGTTAATGTCTTCGGGCTTATCAGTTTGAAAATAATATTGATGTGACTGTATTCGTATTCCGTATTCGCATCTCTATTTAAAAAAGCAGGGCATTATCATTAATGTTATACAGATTGTATAACACAAAATATCTTAGCTAGTAGCAAAAACTTCGGGTGAGCCTTTTTTATTCAATTTCGATCGGAAGATATTCTTTGCGCTTACACAAAAAATAAGATGGTTCAAAATTCTGCAATTCTGATGGTTTTAAATTCGATACCATCAAATAAAAAATACTATTAATATTATATTATAAGTTGCTTTCAAGATACTTCAACATTTTACAGAAAAGTGACAGAAATATTGAAAAAATGCATATTTCGATGTTACCTATCTCCTTAACTGATGATATTTCATCAAAAGTGATAATAATATTTTTCTTAGTAACTACGAGACATCCTAATCAAAATGCCAAATTTTCACAATCTTTAATGGTAACATAGAGAAATTTTGAATCACAAGTCCGACGATTGGAAAAGTGCCGGATTCATTTTATTTGTTCTAATTTTTATTACTCATTAATGGTATTCTTCTTGGTCGTGTGCTGCCTTTATCTAGGAACCGAACCCCATTTTACGTTCAGCATTCACCTCTGAAGCCCCCAATTAGAATTTGAGATTCAAATGGCAGTTGCTGGTAATCTACCTCGCCATCTCTGTACGAAGCTCTGAAGCACAGTTTATCGGGCCCTCTTTGAATCTCCATTACAGCTTTGGAAGTTGTATTGAGTTGGAAATTAGCTTAGTATCGGATAGTATATAAAGTAGCTTAGTGTATAATAGTATCCTACTGGTTATAGCAACGAGATTTGTTTCAGACTGTTGGCTAATGGTCGTAATGAGATATTGCCAAGTACTTCTGGAATCATCTAACTATTATGATGCATCAACTTATATAATATTTTCTGGCAATTTTAGGCTTTTTTAATCCACACAGTATTTACTAACATTTTTTTTTCATTTTGACGATACGCGCAGTTTTAAAAATTGAGTCATATTTAAATTTTACTAATTTTATCAAGACGCTGTTGCTTATCAAAAAAAAAAAATTAATTCATCCAACGATAATTCATGAAATTATAATATATGCATGTAACATATAATAAATTATTGATGGAATCAGCGTAAGTATTGTAAAGATATTATTCATGAGGATAATTAAAATGGATGGAATATATGTTTTCTCTACTTGAATTTGATTAAATATTATATAGTTTACTACTTATTTAGTCGAGAGTGACGGAACCTTTAATCGACAAGTGAATTGTCAACCGCATTCAAATATACTGTGATGGGACGTCGCCTTGGGAATCAAATGAAAACACTGGAAATTAATTTAGTTTAATTTATTACCAAAGAAGGTCACTGAACGCGATTTAAATTAAAGTACCATTCATAATTTTATACTCGCCTTATGTCTCCCAAATACTTCCCACACTTATTATTGAACTGTTCCTTAATTCGCACTAATTAACGTTGTTTCTATTGCTTAGATCACTTTTGGTAAACTCCTTTCAATGTTCGCACAGGTATTCTTCCTTTATTCCGCTGATGTCACTGGTAACCACACTGCGTTTGCTCGCTTTCTAATATCGCGTGTTGTAATATCACGAATCACTGATCACACTATTTTACGCTACGAAATGTGGCACTTATTATCATTACTAAATGAACTGCTCACTCAGCGTTGCGTGACGTCTTTTATAGATAAAATCGTTAGAAAGGTTTATTCTAGAGATAACGAGAGACCTGTAGAGTGTTCTAGACTTTTCAATGAATGTTGTATTTTAGGACATCGTTGAATGTCAAAGGAAGCTCGAGTGGTAAAATAAAAAATATTTCATTAAACTCAAATAGAATAAACATAGTTATATTCTGTCCATTTAAATGATCATGATAATAATAATTTATAAATATATAAAAGTGTAAAATAGTCATACAATAAGTTTCCTTTCCAAAAACCTATATTTTGATGCCAAGATTGACCGTGTAGTGAGATCAGATTAGGTATACTATATATCTAACAAAAATGTTGTAAATAATAAATGCGTCATTATTCTTCAATAATAAATTTATGTTTGAATTATTCAATTGTCAATAACAAAAACAAATAGATAACTATGTCAATATCTCAAAATCGATGTTAGGTTTTTCTTAAATATTGTCAAGGTTTAATGAAAAGTATACAAATTTGCTTTGCCAGTTAAATGAAACTGTCATTCGCACTATCAAACAGTTCTAATATGTCTGAGATTATATCATTTTTTGTAGATAAGGTAACCCGCTGAGTATTTTCGATATTGTTACTTAAAACCTCATAGTATTCGCGGCAATAGATTTTAAGAAGAAACACTTCAATCAATAAAATCATTTTTATTTAAAACTGTGATTGAGTTTCTAAACTTTCTAGATCGAACTCTGAAAATCTCTCGCGCCTATTCGTTCGTATTTTGTCGCACGCAGAATGCATAATTAACTTCGACTCTTCAAAAATTCCGTCACCGTCCGGCGGAGTAATGTTTATAGCTATGCTGCATCCGCCAAAATTATCCAAAAACCGTTAAAAAAATTGTAAAAGCTAGTTGCGTCCTTTCTACCAGTGCATAATTCGGGTCACCCCTTTTATTTTTTCTACATTTCTTTCTCTAAATTTATTTTTAAGTATTTAATTTCCATGTTTAAAATAATATTTCTAAGCACGCACACTTTTAAAGCTATTAAATAATTTGAATAATCATTAAAAAAAGAATAACTGAATAAAATACAAAATTTATAAACACTTATGCTTTACGCTTACCTAGTACATCGGTAAGCAGTCCCAAATTTTGTTAGAATTTGTAATTTGCATTAAATTTAATAAAAAAATCTTAATAATATAAGGACTTTCTCCATTAATAAAGATCGTTCTTTTTTCATTATTTCTTATAATATACCTTATTGTGAATTGTGCTGTACTACATACTGAAGTACTTGAATTCCTCCAGAGGAATTCAATAGATAATAATTTGAATGGAAGTTTTCGAATCGCTCGTGCTCGGCTTCTTGGAAATCTCTGATGAAATGAAAAACAAGGGAGAAATATGTTCAACATTTACAGGGATTCTTCGAATACCGCGATACAGTTCTTCTAATTAATTTTCCACATTCCTGCCTTTTCTTCTGCGCAAGTTACGGTGGAAACCTTTTCGTTCAACTTTCTTGGAAGGCTCGTGTACAGACAGACGTCGGTCGTTCCAAGGATTTTGGTATTAGAACTGAACTTTATTGTAAGAATTATCGTATTACTATGAATGAAAACCTTCGGCGTACAATTATGAAAAAATCTTCACTTTTGCACATTTTCTTTGATGTGAATGTCTTGCCTCTAAGAGTTTTCAACAACTAGTTTTCACTCTACATCCCCCACCTTGATCCAATATCAATAATATTCTTAAAAAACATTACGTTTGACTGTTGTGTTCATGGACACTCATTACATCTGTCTTTACTTTTTGCTTAATTTATATATTTCTCGTTATATATGTTATATTCTACTATTCTTAAGCATAATACTTTTTTTTAAAGGCAACAATTCCCGCTAAGGTATTTCTGCGATAAATACGAAAAACCTGTCACAACTCTAGAAAATTTCTCTGGAATCTCTGAATCCTACGTCTTATTTGAAAAAAGTTTTTAAGAACAATTGACACTTCAGGTTTTCTTATATAAATAAACGTTTATAAATAAATGTTTCACTGTTAAATATGGCTATTGCTTTATTTTCTACCATTAAGTTGGTATTCCTGCTTTTGCTATTTACCAAAACTCTTTGGCTATGCTTTTGGTGAGCCTTTTCAAATGATCTTTTATCATTAACCAAGGACAACTGATCTCTTCTGAAAACTCATTATTTTGCGCTGATCTTATCCTATAGGTGATTTTAACACTCCGTAATCGATTTTTTGAAGACTTCCTGATGTTATATTTATTTTTTAGATTTATATCAACTTGTTGAAATAATCTAAATCTACGTTAAGCTGGTAGTTCCAAATGTTCGAAATAATTAAGTTTCACAAATGGTTTCAGTCTCATCTCTGGGTTTTAATACCTTGTCATAAAATATATCTCTACTGCTTCTCCTCGATGGCTTCAACATTTTAAATACTATTGAAATAGAAAAATTAAATGAAAATAGTAAAAGTATGAATAGCGCTTCAAAACAATAACCATGTTGACGTATTTGTTCGATGGTAGTCGAATGCAAACTGACTTCAAACAACACAAGAAAACGACATTTCTTTTCGCTTTACCAATATAAATGAATTATTTTCCATGAAAAATATAAAAAACAACATTTTAATAAATGCACGAAGAGACGTCCACTCTTCACGATCAAATTAAAAGAATATTAATGTTTTAATAATATTTTATATTTTTTGACAGGCGAAAAAAAAAAAATTTAACCAAATTATTTTTTATTAAATATAAAGTAACCAGACACAAACTTAACTGGAACATTATTAATTTGCACTGATCGTCACTCGAGAATATTTTATTTATTTATTCATTTTTGTATACTAACATATTATTACAATGGCGGGTTTATTGCCAGCTGGAAATTAATTTCTTTTGACCAACCACACAATTTAGTTGAACAATTGGAATATATTTCCGGTATACAATATAACGGTGACAAAAATAGCTTCATGATGACGATAACATATTTCACTCGTTTCTGAAATACTTTGTTTCCTGTCGTTTCTATGGCACATATTCGCTAAGTAGGTAGGTAGATATTCTGATACTATTTCGCTATAAATGACTAAACGCTATAATTTAAAAATGCTAAATATCAAACTAAGACTGTGTTCAGCACGTTGCTGCCGAGTATTTTTTAAGATTCGTTATTATCTGGAATTTTCTTGTATTTTCTCGTATGTTCTATCACTTTCTAGAATTTTCCAAAGTCCAGAGTATTGGGAAATCCTTTATTTCTAGCATCTCGTCAGTATGTTTTTAGTATTATATCCAATTTCAAACGACCGGCTTTGAGCACTTTTCACACTAATAATAAAATTTGAAGCTTCATTTCATCTCAATATTTTCAAATTATGGAATTGTAAAAATTTGAATAAATTGAGACCGCACGATTTCATGAAGCGCATGGCCACCTCTGCATTAACCAAATTGGCTTCTGACCTGCGGTTCCTGCTGAAATAACAATGCAATTATTCAGTTAGTAAATATTTTTGATATTTGTTGCGGTAACTTTGTGGTTGCATATAAATGTTGAATCCAGGAGGCATGATAATACAACACAGCATATTATATAATATGGTACTTTGTTTTAATATGTTTGTTCCATCGCTTTATAGAATAATTCTCTTGAATGAGTTGATTTGGGGACAATGCAAGGTACTCGGCAAGGAGAGAGGTTTGGAAATGAATGAATGAATGAAATTGTACAGGAATATCAAACCAATCAGAATTCTTTTACCTGATAAAGTAAGAACAATAAAATTTAAATTCTTTCTTGAGCAAGTTGTAAGTCTTCAATGTAATTGGTTTTATTGTAAGTTTTTTAAGTAAGATTTACTGTGGGGTAAAAAAATATTTTGTATTTATGTTGGAGTTTATGTCTCTTAATGGTTTGAACATGTATTTTAAAGCACGGAAATCATTCTACATACATACAATTACAGCTGGAAATATAAAATGAAAATCCCAAATCACTTCTGTAGATAAGAGTTAGAAAACTTTTTCTATCTTTAGAAACAATTAAAACTGTTTATTTCTCATTCATATAATAAATTTTAATTTTTCGAAAAACACACTTGACATATTCACTTAAGTAAATCAATTTTACATTGTGGAATTATTGGATGGAGAGGATTTTATTAAACTGCTCTATCAGAAAAAAGTATAAACAAAATTTTAAAAATTGCGTGGAGTCTACCTATCAATCCTTACATTTCAGGGCTTTTGTACATTCATTGTTACTGTGTAATAAATTTTAAAAAAAGTATATATAATCTTAATATTTATGAATAACAACAAATCAGGCAAACAAAATTCTAAAAATACAATAACATTGCTAAATTTTAAAACCCTAAAATATAATACTGGTGTAGCTCTAAACCACTCTTCTTTTATAGAAATATAACAAATATTAAAAAAATAAAAAATCTGAAATCATTCAAAAATGAATTTCAAAAATCCTATTTATTACATACAATAATTTATTACATTTTTAAAAAATATTTACTCAGTACATATTTGTTACTTTATATTTCCATTATTGTTTCATATATATTTTTTACAATATATCTTATCTATTACTTCAATAAAATATTTCAATGTACTTTAAATATATATGTTATAGATTGAATATATATATATAACATAATATTCCTCTCTAAACACAAGCAGTGCTGTTTACGCAAAATCTTTATTATTGAATGGAATTATGTAGATGAACATGTTATATTAATATATTCATCTAATTCAAATTTCGCTTTGTACTTTATTAAAATACTCTTATAAAAAAATAAAAATAAGACAATATGATACATTTTTCTGATGTTAAAAATAAAATCAATGTGGTTTGCACAGTGTATAAATTTTTTTGAAAATGTTGTCAATTTCGGTGATATATTTTACCCTATAAATTGTCTTACATGGATATTTTTTCCATTATCGAAAACCACCCGCGTGTGTTAAGCTTAGATTTCGTTTGTGTTCGAGCAGAGAAACAGGGCGTTAAGTCTGTTAACTTCCGTAGATATCTTTATAGGGCGGAGAACAATTAGGGCGAACTTTTTTAGAGCCCTTTCCAAAGTACATTACCGGGATATTTCCTTTGCGGGCAGTTCGGTTTTCCTGTTAATTTGGGGTAATTAGTTTTATGGCAGTCTCTCGAACAGTCGTTCGTTCCAGACTCGGAACAATTCTTTATAAAAAGGCGGCGGGGCTGTTTCTCCCAAAAGCGTTTCCGGCGAAATTCAAAAGTGTACTCCCTAAATAATAATGAAGAAATTTTGTGTAACATTGTCATTAGTGTTCTGGTTTTTTAAATATAATGTCTTCATCGTGATGATAAAATGGGTGTTAAACTATTCAATTTATAATTGTAACTTAAAATATATAGGTACCACCCATCACTTGTATGTCTCTGTGTTTATATATAACTTAGGTAATAAACAAATAGTTTAAAATGATTAAATTGAATCATTTAAAAAAGAATACAGAAAAAAATATGTATAGAAAAATGCTTTGTTCCGCACCCGAAACTATTCTTTTCCTGGGAACAACGATACCAAATTTGCCACAATAACTTTCTATGATAATGAAAAAAACTGAGACTTTAAGATTTGAAACGTTTGTTTGCTCGATATGATTATTATCAAAAATGTATTCATCATCTCGGACATATGCAAGGTATATACAGTCTTGAGTATGATTAATTTATTATCTTATTAACCAAGAGAGTTACTGAAGAGAAATTGGTATCACTGTTCTCTGGAATAGAAAAGCTCGTGGTTCATTTTTTTAAAACTTTCTATTTCGTGCACCTTTCTTTAAAATTGCAACATCACAATAAAATGTTTTCGTTTTAAAATGCATATGTTTGACAGTTATAATAGAAATGTTTCGGATGAGATTTGAATGTCTGTTTTATATTTCGGAATTAAGATCATTTTCGTAAATGGTTCGGAACAAGATTATGTAAAAAATATCGCAAAAATAAGAGATATAAAAAGTCTAAAAAATATGTAAATATTTTTTAAAACTTATTTTCTTGCTTTGAATATCTTCACATTTTTAAGGATGTACTGAATCGTATATAAATTTTCGTACAAAATAAATTATATTAAAAGGTTCAAAAGCAATACCACGACTACCCTTCCGAAGAATTTTTTTAACCATTTTTGTTTTTTTGTAGCCAGAATTTAAAATTGTTATGCTTTAGATGAAATTCTTCTTAAATACACAAACATAATTAGTGTATAAAAAGATGAATCATATACATAAAAAAAAAATGTGGATATTTCGTGTAAATTTATATCCTTATTTTGTTCGCCTCCAAAATATTGGATCCTGTATCCAGTTTCCATGTCAGCCATTAAATTTATTAACACAAAATTTAATTAATTAATTAGCTCGGCTACCCTACTTAATTTTCAGCATTTCTCTAATATAAAGGTTCTTCAATTTCCATGTCGTAACAATATATTTTTAAACAATTATTTATTTATGAAAAGCAAGTTGAATTTAATAAAATTTAAAACATAACTACCTGTTTTAATGTTAGTACTTTATTATTTATTCACTTCCCAATTTATATATATTTTTTATTTTTACTGTCTGTACTTGGATTTTTTATTTTTCATTCGTCAGTTATTCATTTTATCCTGACAAAGGGACCATTGGCCCTGAAATATGTTGATATTTTCTATATATGTGTGGTGAAAACAAAATATATTTTTATTAATTATATAAATATACAAAATGTTCACTTGTTTGAGATGTAATAATTCACCATAGTAAATGTATAATTTTCATGATTCAATTAATTAATGTGTGGTCGTTAATCGCCTATTAACAGATCCTTAAAATATTGATTATTTTTATTTAAAAAATGTCTACAAACTGTATAAACTACAACGATCGTTTATAATGTCGTTCCATTTTGATACCATTTTACCTCCGTCGGGACAGACGCACAATAACGAATGTAAAAAATTAAAATATGTTTGGGTATCAATTGACGGGTGGGGTAATCCGCATTTCGGGGGCTGTATCAAGACATTGAAAGGGGAAATACATTAAATAACTGGTTATTCATAAAATTTAATTGATTGATTTTTACAGTAAGTGTGACTGTTTGATTTCTAGATTATAAAACATTAATTTTCTGTCAAAAAAGTAAGCCGGCTGACGTTTAATAAAAAAGTATTACGGTGTTTACAAAATTTGTAAGATTATCGAATGCTATTATAACCAAAAATATTGAAAATATTAAATTTCGGTTCATTTCATAAGTGCCAATAAATCGGCGTTAATTAGGCACATGACAATTAAATTTTTCATACATACGTAAACTATGTAAAAAGCCTTTCAGCCACTACCTACCTCGAATAGGTATATAGAAATACCAGTTTTGAGGTAGGTAGCCTTTATTGTTCATTATATTACTTTCAGATCAAAACCAAATATTTCATTTACATGCAAATTTAGCAAAAATCATAATACTTATTAGGTTATTCTATGTAAGTTAAAAAATAGTTGTAACAAGAAAAAATGTATAATTAAATACGAAAAGCAATTGTAACATAAGATAAATATTATATTTAACTTTTTTTAAAAGGGATGCGAACACGGAATACATGTCGAATCAATATTCTTACTTAACTAAATGCTTGTGCTATGACTGGAATTGGAGTTGAACCACTGACAACATGATTACTACACCAAAAAGCTACTCATAAGTTTATCAAAAATAATATAGAACATTATGTGAATATTATAGAACATCTCTGATAAATTGTGATGTGCATGATTTTTTCAACTTTGAAAATGTTTGATAGTTAGAATGCCGTGTTCCACATTGAAAAGATTTAAGGTTGAAACATATTTCCCTTTGTGGCTGTCAAAAATATTTTCGATTGTTCCACAATATTTTGTTTTGTTGAATTCCTCTGACGCGTGTGAATTTCCTCCAATCAGGTGGAAGCAGTCAGCACGGAGAAGTACATCAGGGTGAGGGTGAAGGTGTTTGACAACACCACCTCCATCTACAGCCAGGATATTGAAATCACGCAGAGGGAAGGCATTTTCTCGGTACCGGCGGTGCTTGCTGACAGCGACGTTGTCGTAATCCAGGTGAGTTGATTTTGAGTCTAGAAAAATTATTTAATACAAATTACGATTTGAAACAAAAAAACAACTCCATTATTTAATTAACGAAAAAAATATTTTCATTTACTGATAAATATGCTTTTAAATTTTCACACGAAGCAAATGCATTGTGGTGAGAGATAATATTCTTGAATAAAATAATTATTTGTTTAACATCACTTTATTGAGTTTTAACCAACTAGCTTCAGGTCACAGCTGAGATAATTCATATTAATTATCGGTTAATATTCAACTCTAATGACGGCTCATCTGTAAGCTGAAACTAGTTGGTTAAAACTCAATAAAGTAATGTTCAACAATGAGTTATTTTATTTTAAAATATGCTTTTGAAGAAATTTTTCTAAAACACACAAACTTGATTTCATAATCAATTGAAAAATTGACATTATTATTGAAAAACAAACTAAAACTCTTTGCTTTGGATTCTCATCACACGCATTGTGCCATTTTTGTTTCAAACGTCTTCGCAAATAAAAAATTTGGAAAAAAATTTTAGAGAAAAAAATATTTTTTGAAAAAAAAATTTTGGTACTGAAAAATTTTTGGGACTAAAAAATTTTTGGGAAAAAAAATATCCTATAAAAAAATTACGGACGTTACACGAAGTTACGGGAATAGACAGACAGACAGATAGACAGACAGACGGACGGACGGACCTGAAGAAGAGAATATTGTTCTCGAAACATAGATTTTGTATCTATTTAAGTGGTGTAAACGAATATTATACACGAGTATATACATATGTCATATTATAGTCTCTTGGTTTTTTCATATGCCTCTTAGAAGTAGAAAAAAGGACATTAAAATGGAAAATTTTGACGCTTTTCAAATGTGATGCTGGAGACGAATTCTTAGAAAAAATTAATAAACTTTTTTCTTTAAATAAAAATACTAACACGGAATACATGTCAAATTAATATTCATACTACTTAGGAACTAAATAGAGCTTAAGGCTTCCTTTTTAAAAATAGGCCTTATTAATGGAGGAGTTAAATTGACTCTTGAATCATTTGAATATTTCATCCCTATCTATTTTTGTATGTTCAGAAATGACAAATTTCATTTCAGTAATTTGAACTAGGTTTGACACTTATCAAAGACGTTGCATATAAATGCAGTTCGTCGAAAGGTCATGCAATATACAGGAATTTGGCACAGCAGAGTGAAGTACCGGGTGAGTGCAATTACTCTTCCTCCCTTATCTGTGGAACAGTGCGCTCCATATAAATGTACCCACCCAGAAATATGACGTCATATTTTTGCCAAGACGAGATATGAATAAGCTAGCTATACATCTAGAAAATGTATGCCCCCGAACGCTGGACTACGTGTAACTCCTACTCTAGGAAATCTGAAACATGCAGAAATGCGAATGCTTTTCACGCATTCGTGGTAACCTGGGTGTCACGGACATAAACGTAAGCTGGAAAAATGACAGCTGAATGACACAATAGAAATGTTACGGGAGCATAAGACGGACACAAACCATACGGTAAAGCGATAAATGTATACGGAGCTTCATCGACAGTCATCCAGAGGAACAACAAAGAACTCCTGGATGACTTAATGGTCCAAAATCCTGCAGAAAAACGGCAGAGCAACACCCTGAACCGAAAAAGTTACATCCTGAAAATGAGCTGACCCCAACAGCCTACCTAGGCAATGAGTTCTGACAGTGTAGTGTAGCAGGCAGGACGTCAAACCAATTTAGTGTTTATTTGCTGCCAAGACACTCAGCAGCAATGAAAAAAGCTTTTTTTAATTTTGTAAATACTGTAAATATTTGTAACATTGAATAAACATTGAATAAAGAATGAACTGAATTGAACAAAATTGAATTGAAAGTGCAAGGAAGAAAAAGATACCCAGGTTTTTTTTTACCAGAGTTTCAAATATGTCTATATGTTCTAAACTAAATGTTTAATAATAACAATGTTAGCCATGAGTCATTTGTTAGACGATACTCAGATTAATTTTATTAAATGGTGGCAAAATGAACCCCATTTCCCTTAGCCTTTTTTCCTGGCAGAAAAAAATGGCTTAATATCTGGAAGGGGATGTTACTCCGAAAATTATAATTAATCAATTAATTTTTTAATTGAGATTAACTATTTAAATATTTCAGTTTGTATCATTTTATAAACATATATGTTTTCGAAATATAAAATGTGATAAGAAAATATAATATGTGGTAAATTATATTAGCTGACCATTCGCTATTTAAGGGTCTAACAAAATTGATTTTAGTTTTCTAATGGAGCAATAAAAAGCCTTTTTATTTCTCCACCGAAAGATGGAGCAGTATGTATCACATAGCAATAAAGGTCTCTTACTTATGTGGGGCGCTGTAGCTTCCGACTGTTGACAAAGTCGGTTGGGAGGGAACCACTATGTCTGTGGGTACATTACACAGATTTAATTCTATGAAGAGTGCGGTGTGCTTGATGCTGTTGGTAGAGGCTTCCGTGAGACTCGATCCATCACAATGATGCTGGGTGCACTTTACCCTGCGATGCCAACATCTCGGGAGCCTTCAATGTAATTACGGCATCTCTGTAGTTTCGGTCTGACATAAAAGCTCATAGACGTTTAAGTTAGTATTTCACAACGTACATAATAATAATTAATTTAGATAAACGATGGTAGATCCAGATATGAATTAATAAAAGTGCATAAAATTACTAAAATAAAGTACTGTAAAAGTCCCTTATATACAGCTACTAAATACTTCAATCTATTACCCACCGAACTAAAAATTGTAACCAAAGTAAACAAGTCAACTAAAAACAAAATAAAAAAATGGATAATCGAAACACAAGAACATCTGTTATCATTATAAATGTATATTGTAATCATCATACAACTATCATTCGAGTCACTATTTTGAAAGCTAGATATTAATATAAGTCACTAGTTACTAATTTATATAGTTTTTTTTGAGTTTTAGCCCAGTGTAAATCATTATACATGTCTAACTTCTCATCTCCCGAACCTGTGTACAGGTTTTACCTTTATAGGATTTAATATACTCATAATTTATATAATTTATATTATATTTTGTATATTTTATTTTGGGATTTAATAAATAAAAAAAAAAATAAAAGCTATGTTCTATAGGCTCTACAGATGCACGTTGAAAGATTCATGGTAGATTGAGTGATGAATTTTGAAGTCTTCCAGCGTATGGAAAAATACTGGACTATCAAGACATGAAAGCTTTAGTATCTCGGACATAATATTATGAGAGGACCAAAATATAGAGTAAACCAACCATCATCCAGGGAAAAATAAATGCTAAAAGAAGCGTTAGAAAATGCTGCATCTAGTGGCTGCGTAACTTGAGGGACTGTTATAAGTGTTACTCGACTGAGTTGTTGTAAATAAATGGCCAGAACGATCGCCGACCTTCGATAGAAGATGGCACCATTAGAAGAAAGAACGATGGGAGTCTCCGGGGCCGATGATTACCGCATCATCGGCCCATCTCCGATAATGCGGTAGTATCTAGTTCAAAGCGACCGTAGCTCTTGGGCTTGGCGAATTGAAGGGAGTGTATTGTTAGTCAATTGCTGCATTGCGCATGCCGCCAGTGCATTGTCGTTGCTTAGTGATGCGCGCCTCGGATAGGGCAGATGACGGCGGGCGTTTCTAACAAAGGCATATACTCGTATATATATATGTTATTTATATTTTTCATTTATTTATGGAAGCGAGTCTCGTAATATTTAATAAGAAATAAATCAATGAAATTTAGAGAAATACACAAATATCAAATAATAAAACTGAAAAATTAAATGCTCGAACCTGGATTCGAATCATTCGAACCACGAACCGCGAAGAAATAAATAAATGTCATTTATTTATTTCTTATTAAATATTACGGGACTCGCTTCCATAAATAAATGAAAAATATAAATAACATATATACTTTATTTGCAGTTTAGCAAAGAATACTTCCATTATTCAGAAATCGACTAGCGGAAAGACGTCAAAGCTTCGTTTGATATTCTTGTAACAATTGATTACTTCCCGAATAAAAATGGAATAATATAAATAAGTGAATAAATAATTCAAAGAGAAACATATAACTATTAAATATTGACGACTTTTTAAGTAGCTGGGATAGTGAAATTGGTAACACGCTGTCCACGTAAGACAGAGGACCGTGGTTCGAATCCAGGTTCCAATATTTAATGTTTCAGTTTAATTATTTGATATTTCATTTATTTATTTATTATTAAATATATGCCATACTCGGCGCAAAGCTAGAGGTAATGATTATTTTTCTCTTAGTCTACCTTGTAGTTGACTTCGAAATATTTTCTAAATATTTCAAAATTTGTCAATTTTATTATACACATTGCTTACTTAACACAATAATACTGCCATTAAAAATTAAAACATTTTCCATATTAACTGAATCATTTACAATTAACATCGAAAATTCAACTAAGGACTGTAATAAATTGTATGGACTATTGCTTGACCACTATAACTTGGCGTGCGGCGACTTTGGAACTAAAACCCGCCCCGCCCGCACCCGGCGGTAACCCCTCGCCCTGTCATTCAGTACAATTTTGTATTTGCTTGGGAGCTGTGACATCTTAATTACCAATATACACTGAATTATTATGTCCAAAACATCCTAAAAAGTCCGGGATGGTGCAAGAACAATTGCCAATGATTAAAATTTTGCGAAGCTGAAAAAGCAAATAATGGACCGATATTACCGTCTGACAGTTTGACAGATAGAACGGCCGCCATTACGGCTTGGTTTCTTTAGTGTTGCCCGACCAAATTTCTGTTAAAGGCTACGACACCGGTCTTCGAACATTCTGTACATTATGTATTGTGTAATAAATTTACACCGTGGCAACTTCTGTTACGCGACAGGGGCGCCCTCCCTCGCACGCCAATTTATAGTGGTCGCTTTCTACATGGGGGGGACGATTTAGGAGCGGAGTGGGGTAAGGTGAATAGTGAATGCGGTTGCAAAGTGGTGCTAATATGAACAAAAAGACATATATAAAAGGGGATCTTAAGTTTTTGTTATTCATTTTTCTTTGTAACCATTGTTACAAAATGAAAAAAAAAACAAACGAAAAGAAAAAATATAAATATAATGGTATAGTTAACATTAAAAATGTTTAATTTTTAAAAAAATTGTGATTTTTTAGGCTTTTAATTTTTACTTCCTTTATATTAACTCGTGGCGTCTGCTTGCTTGCCGTCAACAAAAACTTTGGATCGATTTTTGACTCTTTTCCCGTGATGCAATCGAGCTGAAACTTGGCAAGTAGACTCGTGGCGACGATCAAGAAGATCGATCAAATTTTCGTTAAAAAAAAATTAATAATTATAGTATGATTTCGGATATTTAGAAATTTTATTGTTTTTTTCAAATTGGAATCATTAGAAAAGTTTGATTACGGCGGCCCGATAACGTCGCGGAATATTTTCTAAATTTGAATTACTCCGTCGTTATGCATAATAGGTACTTCACTACGAATATCGAAAATCTAAATTGACTGATAAATGTTTTTAAAATTTAATCTTCAAAGCATGAAGTGTCTTATCAAAGCTCAAAACATCTGACATTTTAGAAATATACTAGCTGTGCCTGCGCGGCTTCGCACGCGTATATTTATAGCACACTTTTTGGATCGTCATAGAACTTTCGCGAACGTTCTAGAACATTCTCCTTCCAGAACTTTCAAGAAATTTACTGAATGTACAGGAACCTTCTAGACACACCGACACATTCCGCCACTCAGTTTAGATAGAACCTTATAGAACTTTCGGTAATTTTCTAGAACCTTCTCCTTCCAGAACATTCTAGAGCAGGTTTTTCCGGAATCTTCTAGACCCACCGACACAGTCGGTGCGCCTATTTCGAAACAATCTGAAGCATTTGCGGCCTTCCCATAACAAAATAATGTGCTAGAAAGCACATTTTCGTAACCCACTCCCACGCACGCTCGGCCACCCCCACCAAACTCGCATATTCTCGATGTGACACCAAGAGCTATCCACCACCATAACCACCGGCGGGTGGTTGTGGCTGATTGTGGAGAAAAATTGGCGGATAGGGAAACACGGGTTTCTTTTTATATATATATATATATATATTGATTAAATTACTGTAAGCTTAGTGTTATGTTATATCTTTTAATTCTTCTTTAATTGTTGTTATATTTTACAAAAAAAGGGAGTATAATAAAAACATGGTTTTTACGGGTTACATTTTTTAAAGATAATCTGCGATTTTCTCTTCTGTTTCGGAAAGTCGAATATATATTCACACTCATACATATTCGATCCTCAAATTCATTGAATCTGCGTGAAAGGTTTAAATACGTCTCTACAATTTGTATTTGAATGCCTTCTGACCCCCGGCGAACTGGGCAGCCGACCGCACGTCCAGACCTTTGATTTATGCCTTCAGTGAATCCTTGCTTGGTTTTCCTTTCAGTGGGAGTAGTCATAAAGCAGAATTCCTACTCTATATTGTTCGGCAAAGGTGTATTTCAAAACGATTTCTATAAAGGTACTCGTGCTGGAATTAAACCACCCATACCTACCCACATCTCTCTATTTAAAGCCACCCTCAAATAAAAAAATTAAAAAACCAATAATAAACCAGAGTTTTTTTGGATCATTAATTTGAAGACGTAACCGGGTTGTTATGAATATATTGAGACAGTAGAATAAGATTAAAGAAAGGTTTCTTAGGAAGTTTAAGTATGTGGTAAAAATTAGGACTTCAAAACCTGTTGAATTAAAAATGTTTTACCGTACTTACCGTACTTACTTGGTTGTTAATTTTCGATAATAATATTTTCTTGAATGTCCGTCCGTAACTTTTTATCCAATAGCTGATCTCATTCCGTTTTCAAAATTTGCATGATAGCTGATCTCAATTTGGTTTCGAAATCAGTATGATTACAAAATTATTATTATATTAAATGAAAACATTAACATTATGCTTTTTTAATAAAATACTCTGAATTAGAATTTTTAAATATTTCAATTTAATCATCTTCTTCTATCCCTTATCCTGAGTCGGGGTCCCTGCATCGCATAAAAAGTTCCAACTTTTCCTGTCTTGGGCTTCGCTCCCACATCAGCCAATTCATTTGCAAGCTCGCTTCGCAGCAGTCCTCCAACTGTTCTCGTCAGCTCCTCCTAGGACGGCCCCTTGGTATTCTGCCTTCTGATCTCGTCTGGAATATCCAATTTGCCACTACCAGCATCCGCAAGATATGTCCCAGCCTCCTAAAATTTGATTTCTCGATAAACATCAATAAGCGCTCCACTTCAAGAAATTCTCCTATTTAAATATTTCTGTTACTGTACCTTCTGGTAACTCTTACTATTTCTCGTAAAAATCCCATGGCGGCCTGTTACCGAGAGCGGCTTTTTTCGGTCAAGATACAGTGCTTGTGGCCGTATATTAAGGGTTGGCCTGAAAACTGATTTGTATACTGCCAACTTTGCTCGCTGGCTGAGCTCCGCTTTTCTAAGTACGGGATAATACAGGGATCGTGCTACCTGCCTTGCGGTTCCTATTTTAATTTAATGAAAATTAAAAGTGCATTCATTACCATATTGCATATGTTTTTGGTATTAACCATTAATCAAAATATATAATTCTCTATAACAATATCCGTCACTAACGCAACCAGATCGTTTATATAATAATGACGTATAAAAATCAAAACAAACATATTTCTCTATTTAATATTGTCCATCACTAACGTTACCAAGACGCTAGGCTATTCTAGATATCTCTATTCTCGCAGTCTTAATTGGCGCCAAAATACATATAATAAAAGTAAGTCATATTTGACGGATTAAAGCTAGTAATTTAATAATATATAACAATAGCCGGGAACAATATATGCAAAGGCAAGTGTAAAAAAGGAATACTTTTTAGGAATGTTAGAATGCAACAGATAGATATGCTATAACTTATATTATATAGTATATCTATTCACATATATATATATATATATATATATATATAGATAATATATTATAATATATATATATATATAGATAATATAAGAGTAGCTTGCTTGTTCGTGTGGTTAGGACTCTCGCCTCGTGATCCTAAAGGGGCGGAACTTCGAATTTTACCAATCATCTCCCAGACAAGCAAGTTAGTCCTATTCGTTTATCTTCATTTAAAATAAAAAAATATATAATTAGTAGGCTACTTTTTAACTTTAACTCTCTCTGATAGGTTTGAGAGATTGATTTATCGATGATTTTTGTTGGTAACAAGTTATAGCATATCTATCTGTAATATATATATGTATAACTATATATATATATATAATATATATACTATAAATATGACAAGTTCAATATCATCTGATTAGCCAATTGATCGAGTTTGCACAACTTATTGGCACAAAATTAACTCAAAGACGTTAATAAAATTAAGAAATTCTGGCTTTTTTACATGTTTCATGATGTTTTTTTTAAAAATATAATTATCTGTAAAGTCAACTATAAGGTTTAATTATAAAAAATTATTACAAATATTTTTGTAATTATTACATGTTAATGATTTGTTTTTATAACCGTTATTAAGGAAAATGTATTTTTATAAATAAAATCAAACATTTAATTTTTTTCTATGTATTTTATTACACTATTGCTATTATGTAATGTTTTGAGTTCCTTCGTGATTCCAAGTGGTACCCAAATATTTTGTCCATAGATATATTTTTTCTGTATATCTTCGTAATGGATAAATTAAATTTTCTTTTTAATATACCCCATACTTTGTTGTATATTAAAAAATTAAGCCTACGTACAAGCACTGTGGGCTTAGAGATGAAATGCTTGTTTCAAGAGTTCCATTGTGTCTTCTATTCAATTAAGTTTTAACGCTTTTGAAACATGATACCAGCATTTGGAAAATGTTGTATTGCGTATGACACAAAAGGAAAATAATGTCCTAGAGAGAAGGGTTGATTTATCATTCATAAACACGCATTATATTATTTGGGAGAATTTATTAGGGTACCTCTTGCTCTGTAAACAGGTGCATAAAATACCATTTCTCATCATGGAAATGAAACAAATGTGGACTTGAACACGTAATTTATAATGGCCGATTAACATAACTATTGTAATGATAATCACATTTACCGAAATTTAGTGGGGGGCTCCTTCCGATGTCGCAAAAGTCACGAAAAGGTTGTTAGTGAACAAACATTATACATATAATGGATATATTTTTACAAAGTTATCTGATAAAAACAATAAATACAAATATAAAATTAAGTAAACACTTTAAAACTACCCATCATAATCTTAAATATTCCATCAGGAATACGAATAGGAATATGAATATACAAAATGTTTTTCACGTAATTATAATACAGAATGCGTCGACAACTGCGTCATTTATTGGCACATTTTATATTTTGGAATTTTTATTTTTAAATTATAAGGTGTTTTTATAATAAAAAACTACGAGAAAAAATAGAGTATACTGTTTAAAATCAACTCTTAAATTTATTGCAAATTTAAAACATTATAACTTTATTAATATGAAATATTTCTTTATTTTCTTAGTAAAAATTCTAGATAATGAAGTATACCTTATGCGTATTAAAAAACATATTATGCATACATTTAAATATTCATAAAAAATTAGCGCCGCCTAGGACTTTAAAATCGATTTTTTGGCCGCGGCCTGCCGATTAATGCTTATATTTTATTAATTATTATAAATTATGTCCAGTTTATTACTTTTATATAATATTCTATCTAAGTTATTCCCCTAAAAAATTGCAGTCTTGAATATACATACTGATGTAAATGAATAATAAAAACCCACATTTTCGTAAAAAAACTCCGAAATATGCATTATGCTTAAGTTTTATCTTTAATTGGGGAAATTTCAAATAATATTTTGCATAATATGGACGAAATACCTCTGATTTCTGACTGGAAAAATGAAGGAATGGTTTTAAAAGAAAATAAATTATTTAAAATACGTCACAATTTTTAAAACTTTTACATTGATTTTTCGTGTATGATATGGTTGATGTACTATCAAACAGAAATTAAATAAGACTGAGATATTATTGAAGATAAATTTATATATAAGTAATATTTTTAATATTGTTGCAACTACTACAATTTACGGTTGACGCACTGGTCGCAATAATTTGATATTAAGAGTTTTCTGGAATAAGGGAAATGGAAGAGAATATTGAAAATGTTACCATCGTTAGCTTTATCCCACATAATAAAATGCTTATCCACAATGCGTTATTTTCAGACATAATGAAAGTCGTGTTTCACACGGCCATGTTTTTCCTTCCGATATGATGTCTGAACCAAAAACTGTGGAAAGATGAGCTATAGCGTCATGAAATTTGCAGAGTCTGTTCTGCCTAGAATTTCTAGATCATCCCAATGTGTTTTCAATACGCAACGAATTTCATAACACAATATCCACAAAAAAATAAAACCTTAAGAGTATTTAAATCTATTAAAGATTTCTGATTGATTTTTTATTTATTAATTTGTATCGTGTGAGGATTTTTTTTAGAAGAATTATGCAAAAAACACTGTAACTTAAATATGTTAAATGATGATAAAGTAACAATTAATCAATACAGTGCAAGAAATAAAATCGTAAGGCACACAAGAAAAAATTTAATAAACGAAACAGATGATAAGACAAATGATAAAAAATATGTGACAGTAACTTTGTGGTGTAACATAGTGGTTTTAAGTTAAACTTTGCTATATACACATTGAATTATATTTTTATCACTACTATAGTTTCAAAAACAGCATTTCTTCATCATGTGTAATTAATAACTAATTGTTAATCTTAATACAGAATTTTGATAACTTAGTCATGTAGCGCAACGGGTCGAGTTGTTGGGCAGTTTTTTTAACAATATTTTTATATGAAAGTATGTTTTACGAACACAGTTACTGGATTAAGTCCCCAAAGGGATGATTTATTCAATTAGATAAATTATATAAGTCTCACAGTGACAAAGCTATTTATATATGAGAAACGTGTTTGGAAGTCTCTTATAAAATAAAATAAAGGTATTATTACCAGCTGCAAAATCTATGTATACTAACTAGTTAATGAAAAAAGCCTACAGATGTCTCTAGTACAGACCAATCAAATATTCGGAAAGTTCCTAGAATTCAAATATATATAGGTATAGAACTTTCAAAAATTTTATAATGTGTGGATGTTCTTACAATGGAATTGGTGAACCCTGAGTCATTGTATAAGAGACTTCTATGCACATTTCTCATATATGAATAGCTTCGTCTCTGCGAGACTTCTTTACTTTTTCTTAATTAAGATTTTTCAGTCATTTAGTTTTTCGGTGGTTTCCAAACAGTTAATGAGAATCTTTTATGAAGAAACGAGTGCAGTGGTTTTAATTTATGATTATCGAAATAATGGTTGATATTAAACTTGTTTACTTTAAACTACGGCGATGTTCCAACATTATTGTGTTTAGGTTTTTTGCGGTTTGTCCTATGAATCTGTTCTACTGTTTTATTATAAATTGATTATAGTTTTCGCATTGAGAAAATTTTTATCTATGTCGATATTAGTATAAAACGCGGGATATATATATATGCAGGAAAATTGTTTGAAATTTTATTGGAAACTGGGTCAAGATTTTTGGAGCCTAAGCTTCACGGAGATAAAGTATGGTGGTAGCACAACCCGAAACGATAATTGTATCATATTTTAATACATGGGTAATAAATAAAGCGAGAGATGAATTGTACTGAATTTACAGTCACGACTGAGTGAATAATAAGCTATGTTACTACATATACCGAATTTCATATAATTCCTTAATCAATTTCAAACAGCATCTGATGTCATTTTATATGAAAAATCATTAATTAACCAAGAGTTCAGATAATTTGAATTTCACATAATTCACAGCTTATTTTATATATTTTTATTTTATTTTATTAATTACACGGCTTAATAGCCTTTTACAACAGGTTTATACATAATTAAAATACAACAAACGATTAAATGTAAAAGAAAAATAAAGGGTATAAATGTAAAAAAATATATATACATAGTTTAAACATAATGAGGTTAGACATATATGTAAAAAAAAGTATATATGCAAAAAGGTGTAAAGTAGTGATCTCAGAAATTTTTACTCACCGATAATATAGCAATATTAAATTTGAATAGCCAGCTATATATATAAAAATTTAAGACATTATATAAAAATTTAATATTTTGAAAAGAAATGATCATATATTGATTTTTTAAATTTTGAGAGAGATAGATTTAAAATGTCGACATATGTAGGTAGTTCATTGCCCAGTTTGTGCATCCGAGGTATGCTAGAATTTGAACGATAGTTTGTGTCCAAATTGTCACAATAAAACAGCATGTTCTGGCGGGTCCTACGGTTAGGTACTTTAAAATTAATAGTATTCAGGAGTTTGCAACAGTCGAAATTTGAGTGTAATATTTTAAAAAGGAATATTAAAATAAAATAAAAAGCTTATGTTGCGACTGTGTATGAATAATACTCGAAAAAATCGTATCAAATGAAATATAATAATAATACAATTCAACACCTGTTTGCGGTGATTAAATATAACAGTAACGCTAAATATGAAAGAATATTATATTATCTTCAATTTCTATTATGCGTAAAAAGTAACTAAAATTTAAATTTTTCGTTTAAAAATTTACATTACAAAAAAGAGTAAAAAAAAACGAAAGGTCTTAATTAGTTTTTCAATACCGCTTTTTTTAACATTCTCCATTTAACTCACAAAATGAATTCCCAAGATAAAAAATATTATACGCATATTTTTAATAATATGTGTACCTATTTCTCTGGTTTCCTGTATTTCACAATGTACATATATGGAATAAGATTAAAAAGGAAAACGAAAACTGGGATGAGCTCGATTTTTTCACATCAATTCACTGTATTATTTTATAATGAAAAAAGTTTTATTCAGTCATGACCAAATAGAAGATCTGTAACCAGATACTGGAAGATAATCCCTTTAGAAGCCTCATCAACCGGCGAGCTTGCATGCGAAGATGTATGAATGTGGATGAGACGAGAGTTGTACGTCAGGACGGAAGAGTGTGGCGCTCTATCCTCTCTGCCTACCCCCATGGGGAAACGGCGTGATGGTTAGTTAGTTAGTTAGTTATGGAATAAAATCATGGGCACTCATTGAAACCATGCTAAATCAATTTGAAGTATTTAAGATATGAATTTACTATATCTGGCTTCTAAAAATAAGCTAAATTGCAGGTTTACTAGTGGCAATTAATGATGATCCGTATGTAAAAGCGAAAATAAATTCTTTGTCCCAGAAATATATGTAGCTACTTCGTCTATGTACTACGAGTCATGTACCACGAGACATCGAGAAAAATACCAGATTCTGTAATTAATTATTGAAGGTAAAATTGCGAGTAGAAGAGGTTCTGGAATACGAATGAAAAATCTAAGTGTTAGATAGATATATAGCTATTACGCTCACGCGTTTAGTTAGGTCACGGCGGCGGCGGTAAAGTAGCCGGCAAACATCTTGAAATTTTTCGGCGTAGTGGGGGGGAAATTCGCGCATGTACCATTCCACCAACGAGACCCAAAATTTGTCTTCTGCGCATTCCCCCACTACGCCAAAAATGTTCAAGAAGTTTGCCGGCAACTGTACGCTGCGCGCTGGTTGCGCGGCAAAGTTAGACGAAATCTAACCGCAGAACAGTTCGCTGCTAGGCAAATCGGTAGATGTCGATGCTGCGTTAAATGACGTCCGTCTCTTTGCTGACGTAGAACAGGGCTCTGCAATCTGCGAATATCTCTGTAATCGTCGGTTTTTGCGACTGGTTCGTTTTGCGCTTCCTCACATTCAAATAGTGCCGCATTTTGGTTTTTTTGTGGCGGTAATGCTGTGTGAAAAGAAGGCCAAAGAAATGTAACTTGTAACGTTCGTACCTATTATTTTTATTCTTAAAAGTAGGTTATACAAAAACTTTATACAAAAAATATTTCCTTATAAATACACTTATCCCCAAATAATAATAATTTTGCATGTCCAGAATGTTCTTAGATTTTCACGGCCACTCAGAATCTTCAAGTTTGTGTTTACTGGGGTATTATGCCGTGTTGTTACGATCTTTCGGGCCGACGTTTCGGATCCCATTGCAGGGTCCATACACATCAGCCCTGATGATGGACCCTGCAATGGGATCCGAAACGTCGGCCCGAAAGGTCGTAACAACACGGCATAATACCCCAGTAAACACAAACTTGAAGATTTTGCATGTCCGTCTGTAACGTTCAAACATATTTTAGTCTAATTTCAAATTTTATATTAAATAAAATGAAAACAGGGACTTAATGCTTTTTAAAAAAAAAAACTATGAATTGAATTTTAGAAATCTGATTTTTTTTATGTTTGAGTTTAATGAAAATTAAAATTAACAAGTTCATCCATTACTACATTGCCCGTGTCATTGGTATTAATCATTAATCAAAATAAATATTTCTCTATGTAACAACGTCCGTCACAAATACTACCAGATGGCTCTAATAATAATGTATTAAATACTTATATAACGTAGTGTAAGTAGCAAATAAAGTATATTTCTCTATTTAATAATCTCCATCACTAACATTATCAAGACTACACTACTCTAAATAGCGCTGTTCTCATAGCCCTATCTGACGATATAAGTACTTCATTTTTGACGGGTTAAATAGCTGGTAACATATAAATGCAAGTATCACATTTTTTTATGCAGACCGAGAGACCCAATTGCAGAAGCGAAACACCACCAAACAACTAAGCTTGGTAAATTACATATATAAAGTTTGACGTAACCTAGATTCGAACCCAGTGTTATTATATTTGTTTTTTCTTCTTTTCTTTATTTCCTCCTCTTAAAAGTTGTAATGTTTAATTCATCCCTGATGATCCCCGGCAGTTTACTTTACAACTTTATTCTACTGCACATAATTTAATTTTGCGATAATATCCTGATAATAGAAGAGAATTCCTGCGTACGATCGCCAAGTTGATCGCTAACGTTCGTATTTCGATAACCAAACAAACACTGAGGACAGTTATAGAAGGAGAATATTTTGTTAAATGGCTAAGACTAAGTGGACCTACACAGTACCTGTCTCATGTCTGCTTCTTTTAATTACGAAAATTGAGATACCCTACCTGAGATATCAATCTGAGCCATGATGGGGTTGAAAAATCATATACATATGATGTACATACATAACTAAGATCCGTAGCGCCGCAAAGGTTGCCCTGTGAAAATGTGAATTTTACCGGATGCGTTGGAAGGATATTATTTTTTGCTGGAGTATTTTACTCTAAAAATAATTAGCTCTCTGCCGTAGTATGTTTGGGGTAGAAAAAGCTCTGTCATGGCTCATTATCTCTGCGGAGAGGGTAGGAGCGGGAGTGTAGCCAGGGGGTGGGAGGTGTTACTTGAGGGTTGAGACCGCTCACCATTACCAGACCTAATGTAAAAATGAGTCAAAAAAGAAGCAGAAAACGTACCAATTGAAAAACACGAGACTTGTGTTGTCAGGCGATGATTTAAAAATAAATATGTCAAATTGTTACAGTCAAAGTCACTTGTTTACTCATGACATTTGATATGTATCGGTTTAGAATGCAAGACAGTTGTATACCGATACACGTCAATGTATGAGTGAGCGAGTAATCTGTGCGAGAATCAGACAAAGTTATATGACGTCTTCACGCTAGACAATGATGCAATGAGCTCCGCTTATTTAAATCGTGCACAATGTTTTGTTTTACTTCATTTTTTAGTATAATCAATCAATTCAAATTAGATTTTTCTTTGCATTACTTTTTTATTCACTTATAATACACCGACCGTATTGTAATGTAGATTAATATAAGTTAACTCACTTTTAAGATTATTAAGTTCTGTTACTTGTTAAGTTACATTACGTTATGTTACTTGTTAAGTTAGGTTATGTTATGTTATTTGTTAAGTTAGGTTAATACAAAGTTACGGAAGCTGAATAATAAGCTGAGTATCTATAGTTGTGAATGTATCAATCAATATGTTTTAAATACTTAATAATCTATCTTATAAGTAGATTTGTACAAATAATACAATCAATATTTTTTAAATATTTACTCTGTCAAAACGATGCTAAAAATGATAATTCGAAGTGATTGATTAGCATTAAACTAATATAATCAAATACTTTTTATATTACAATTTTTAATTTAAACATGATTACTGTGAGATTATTTTCATATCGATTTTATAGATTATTTGATACATTGGTAGTGGTAATATTTTCACAATCATTTAGTGCCTACTAAAATATCCAAACACGCATTCAATTTTACACATTTTTTTAAAGGTGGAGTTTTTTATTTTTATGGAAATTTCGTATCCGTAAAAAAAACATGAAAATAATAAGCTAGATGATGTTTTAAAAAAAGGGTATTCATTAAATTTAATTTCCAGTGCGTGTTTTTTCATTGTGAATTTAATTCTGTTGCTGGAGTAAGAGCGCAAACTGCAGTGAAAATGGTTTTGTTGATATGTACTCGTACAAATGTTTTTTTTGATGTAGACTGACGTCATTTTTAATATTTTTTTTAAGTAAACATTTATTTTGATTGTTTTTTCTGCTCTTTACAATTTATTGTGAAAAATAATATAAGTCAAATGGCCGCCTCAAATGCGAGATTGCACAATCACATTTTTCAGTATACTTTTGCATATTTACGAGACAATTAATTCGATTTCTTGATGAATATTATCTAGCTGTTGGTCTGAACTTTAGAATTTTTATTGTCTTATTACCGTTTACACTATATTTCTATATCCTCAAGAAAAAATAAAGCGTAGAAAAGAAATCAAATGAACGCGGCGACCGATTAATATCATATTATTCGCGCTGATGTCACGATTCGTTACTGTGCATACTTGACACGATTCCATGCTGCACTATTATCTAGTTGACAATACATTGGGATACGCATTCAGTATTGTAGGTCAACTAGCATTGTCTGTAATGGTAATATTGCTGAGTCGGGTCACACAAGTAAGATAATGAAATGGAAATGCAGACATCCGAGAACACACAAGACTTCAAATAATGCATCATCGTGACCTTATGATTTTGCATCAGAGACATACACATATGAGATGGAACACGAGGACCACATCACCCATCATCGAAGCAGAACTCCGCCATCGGACCGGGCGCACCTTCCGCACCGCGCGCTACTGCATTACTCTGTTATTTTATTTGTACATTTTCAATTACTCCCGGAGCTTATCATCAATGAGAAATGAACAACGACATGCAAACGCAATACGCTCTTGTATTCCGCCACCACGCCTTACCAAAAAATATTTCTAAAAATTGAAGTTTCGTGGCCAAGAAATGCATCAAGCAGAATTATACTCGCAGAACCATACTTTATAAAGCAAAAGTTATATACAAGGTGAAACAATTTTTTTGAAATAACATACCTAGTTGAAGATCTTGTAAATGAATTTACATTCATTAAAAAATAGCTTCTTAAAGTCGTAAGAAAAGAAGAGTCACATTATATGTATGTACATGGATTAATACTAACATTCTTGTCTCACAGCATCAATGTATGCACTAAGAGCACTACCAGTGAAAAGAGCATAACAGTTCATGATAACATGAAATGTTATGGTCTTTTAGTCACTTGAAATAAACAAAAAAAAATACGAAGCTTTATTTTAGTATTCACAGCGGACAATCTATTTGAATAAAATGTTATAATTATTATAACACTGTGCTGCATTATGAATTGTAAAGAGTTGAATAAAATATCTAGGCCAAAAAAAACATTTAAATTAAAACTAAAACAACATCTCTCATATCTTTCCACAGTCACTGTCCTTTAAAGACATCTTTTAACCATTTTTTCATGTTTCAGCAACAACTCTCATAAGCGGACTTAATCTTAAGAGACTGGTCTCCAGAGTGGATAAAATGTTCATAAAAAATACATTGTTAATCCTGAATGTCTCTCTCAACCGTGGTGAATTTCATAATATTGTACCAAGCGTAAAGATAAACCTCGGAACCGGCGAAGAGGGGTGAGGGTGCACTCTGAGGGAGGGGGTGGGGCATGTAATATAATATGTATTAAAAGATTTACTGCTAAACAAAGAGAACCGCACGGTTTTAGTACCGAGACAAGCCTCACCATCCAAAGATTACTAAAGACTTCCTCACGAGGAATTTAATCAGCCTAAGTACCTAAGCACAAGTATTTAAATTAATTGAAATATTATGTCAGTCATTGGTACGCTTTTTGTGGGCATTTTTCATCTGTAATCTTTCTGATGTTATCCGGTAGACTGTTAAAACATTTTATCCCCAGATAATGTATAGGGATGTTGCGCGAATGAGGCGTTACAATTTTTGTAGTAGGAATATGTTTTTTTGTCGTATGTAACTTTCAGTTGCAAAACTACAGTTGGCACTTTCTTTAATATTTTGTATTATAATACTTTCCAGACTAGATCAATAAATTTTAATAGGTTCTTTAAATATTTCAAGTTAAAGCTGTTTTGGATAATCCTTCTATTTTCTTAATATTATTTTGATTATCTCTCGTTGCGTAATTTTAAACGGGATTAGATTTGTTTTATATGCCACTTCTCAGCTGATTACAGCATATTGGAAATTTGATTACACTATAGCATGCTGAGTTGAGTTTTACAATGACAGAATGTTTCGGATTTACAAAAAAAAAATATAATAATTTTTCTTATTTTGGTGACGGCTAATTTGATCTTTCCCTTTTAGGTTCATGTCTATTACGATTCCTAAGTATTTAATTATTTTTGATATTTTCAGTGCGGAGCCGTTCAAATGATTGATATTTTTATTGTGTAAGAACTTTTAAATTTAGATATATTTTTTGTGGAAATTTTGTAGTAATATAAATGTGGGTTTTTATTATTGATTTATATCATAATTCGTACACTAGAATACATTTTTAAGAACGATAAAATAAAATCTTTGTTCTTGTATAAATGTAATTAACTAAACATTATTCATAATAATTGGGAAAAAATAAACATTAATCAGTAGGCCTCGGTAAAAAAATTCATTTTCAGTGACTTAATTCCAAAAGGTGCTGAATTTGTATAGTACGCAGCATATGTTTTCTTAGAATTATAAGGTTTCTTAGAATAATAAGCTAATATTATGATGATTAAATTGTTCAAGAAATGTACAATATTAAAAAAGTTATGTATATTTAAATTTGCAATTTTTTGTTATGTTTTTTGTCGTTCTAAAAAAATTGTAGGTAGTCTAGCATATACGTTCTGATAAAAATGAATTAAAAAAAACACGTTTTCAAAAAGAATGCCGAATTACGAATTTGCAGTGAATATCCATCCTTAATGATAATGTTTTGATACAAATGATGTGCAAAAATAATTAAAAACTAACAGTTGATATTCAAGATAATTATGCAAATTGCTTATCGATAACTCTGAGTTATTGCCGTTATCATTATCCACATTCACACCACACACAAACAAACAAAACAAAGACAGTATGTAACTTTGACAGTAAAGCTTGAAGAATTAACTTCGAAGAACTAACTTTGTAAGTAAAGCATCCAGAACTAAGAACGGTTTCCCATTCCAAAACCGTATAAATTAAATAGTGCGATCAAAGAAATTGATGCCTTTGGTAATAGACTAACTTAGTTATTTAAAATAACGTAAAAACATTTTATTTTATAAAAATTAAATTTTTTTTCAAGTTTTTACGGCCGTTCGGAATCTTCTGGTTTGTGTTTTCTGTGTTTTTACGACCTTTAATGTCGACCAGAAAGGTCATAAAAACACGGCACAATATCCCAGAAAACACATATCAGGAAAAAATTTATAAATTACAAAAAATAACGCACATGTTCATTCGACAATTTGATGTGACAGTTCCGCAGAAAACAAGTGAAAGCGGCAATTCAGTGTGGCCAGCGAAATACATCACGAGAGTAACTACCGGGTGTGTCAAAGTGTTCCACAGACTAGTGATTAGTGGAAAATTGTGTGAATTAAATTAAATTATTAAAAATTATTAATTCCTTTTCAAAAATACGCCCTTCACATATTAGAACGGGTAAAATCCCAAAAGTAATAATTTAGTTGTCTCTCTGTCTGTCGTAACATCCTGTAACGTCCGTAACTTCTTTTATAAAAACGTTTTTTTATATAAATAAAAAAAACCAATTCTTTAGTAACCGACATGAAAAAGTACCGTGTTGTAAAGTGTTAGTAAGTAGTCATTATTGACGAGTTACATCTAGTAATAAATATAACAAATAAACATCGTTCAGCAGAAATATAAGCAACAAAAGTTGCCGAGCAGCTGTCATTACTTTTCTGATCTGGTGGCAGTTTTTGCAGTCTCCGGTGCCTTCAATAGTCTCCCGGTCTGTTTTTCATTAACTTCCATTATCTCCGGCCGCCAAAGGGAAATAAATCCAGCGGCAAATGCTCGAACGGCCGTTTGACTGAGAGGAAATCTTGTACATTTCTCGCGCAAGTGCTTTTTTATAAAACATTTTTTTCATTGTATTATTTGGTTGAGCTTTGATTTATACGCGTATACACCAACACTACGATATTTAAAAAGCCTTAAGTCTGTCTGCTTTCCAATCTATTATTTGACGTCTACCACCTTTAACTGATCTTTACCAACTGTTACATACTTATAAAATAAAGAAAAAGTTTCTTCCCCCGATGATCGTTAAATGAAGTAAAAAACATTAACTTAATTTAAAATAAAATAAAAATATTTTTTCGTTTTACTATCAAAAATTCGTTTCGAAAAAAACACAAATTAAAGGACAATTATGCTTAAAATATCGAATAAATCAGATGATTTAAGATAATAAAACGCAACTAAATTTTTTCATAGGTTCTCTTTATGAAAATATATGATAGTATCCTCAACCACACCCTTCCAATCCCAGCCTATTGAAAATTATTCAAATCATTAATATAAAGGCCACTTCTTCTTCTAAACCTCTATATTAAATTAAAATAATTTTTATTCAATATTGGTGGATATGTAAATGTTATGATGTGAGCGAATGTCTAAAATGAAATTACAATGGTGTGCAGCCTACATGAATTGGACTATCATTTTTATGCATATATTTCTGTATCCATCTTGGGTTAATGTGAGGAATAAAATGAATTAAGACAATGGAGCTAACAAAAAAGTATTGCCTTGAAAATGCATCATGTATTCTAAAATACAGTATGATATGGGTTTGAAAAAATTTTTATTCTCTATATTGACTCAGTTTGACTGCAAATATTTAGGAGACATGACTTTGAACAAAACAATTAAATAAACGAAATACGTGCATGCAATGAAAGACTACATTGTTTACTATACATATTTTTACTAGGTCTGAATATAGGTCATAATGTAAGAAAATATTGCAACAGGATAATTTCGTGTGAAGCATGGTACATAAAGAGGACAATTGAGGAGGGTTTCATTGAAAATGTGTGAAAAAAGTTCTTTGAAGCTTTTTGAAATTTGTAAGAGTAAAAAGTTATTTAAAAAAAATATTATTTATAATAAACATTATTTGAATTTAAAATAAATATAATAGTAATCTTTCACTTGATTAGTAATTCAGCGCTCAAAAAACAATCTGTCGCTCACAATGTAATACAAAATTAGGCTTTCGGCATCAATTTCAGTTCTTGATTTCTGTTAATTCGCACATAGGCGGAAAGTTCTTGAGACTTCTTGGTAGAGAGGGGAGAGAGATAGAAAGTTAAACCGAGGTAATAAGATATTCCAATTACTCGAAAAATATTTCGAGCCGTACTTTCCGGAAACACCCACCGCTCTGGAACACAATCGAAACACTGCCCGGGATCTGGATAACAAAGACAGGAAGAATGAAAGAGGGAGCAGGAACGGTGATAATGTTTATTGAAATGTTGTAAATTGAAAATAAAACACAAAGAGGGTGATGGAACAATTTCCTCAAATGTCTTAGATTTATACGCGGAATGGGGGATGAAATCGCTCAGGTGCTGGGTATCAAATGTGATTCTTATTTTTTCCCATCAAACGGAGGTTGTAACAAAGGGTTCGATCCCCGTGGCAGATGAGATAAAGGGTCACGTGATCGCTATTTCTGTAATGTAAGAATCTCTGAGAAAAATCTCGCGGAAATCGGAGGGGAAACATCTATTCCGATATGTGTTTTCCCGATTTCTTTTGAGTTGTCGAATCATCAGGTTGCCGTATTTTTGCATTCACATGTATGTATGCTAATAGATACGAATAATGATTACAAATCGTCCATTGGAAGAATACGACGAAGAAAAAAATGTTGACATCAAAACTTACAAAGAAAATATCAAGATGTCTACGTTTTTTAAATAAACAAAAAAAAAGCTTACTTATAAAGACCGACACAAAAATATCGGAATGTCTTTAGGATTTCTCATGCTTTTGCAAAATATCTAAAGGTTTTTTATTTTATTTTGTTAATGCTGTAGAGATATCTAATTATTTATTTGCACCTTTAAAATGTCAATGAAGACAGACAAATCCAAATTAAGCTACATTTCAAGTTTCAGAGCGCTGGCTAGTCAAAAGCTGCTGATATTACAATAATTAAAATTGGAGGCAACAAATAGACAAGCTTAACTTATTTAAAGCTTGTGAAATGCAAAAGGCTTTAATAATATATTAATTATTCTCGGAAAATAGTTTTGGTAGTTAAACGCAAATTAATTAATTCCGAAAGAAAAAATATCGCAAACTTCTATGATGTATAGTGGGATGAAATTATGTATGAAACTACCAGGGGATATTAGGGATGAAAACAATATAAATTATTGTATGTATTACCTGTTTTAAGAAAAAAATATAATTAAATTAAAAAAACATTTGTGGTGGTCGGGAGCCGCCGCGCGTCTATCCGTACGTATCCAGCCTATATC
This sequence comes from Agrypnia vestita, assembly GCA_016648135.1. Classification (NCBI taxonomy): domain Eukaryota; kingdom Metazoa; phylum Arthropoda; class Insecta; order Trichoptera; family Phryganeidae; genus Agrypnia; species Agrypnia vestita. The sequence goes on from JADDOH010004443.1 coordinate 93,556, forward strand.
CACCAATCAGGGCTCCATATAGTTGATCCGCTCCACGTGGCCTGCAGGGATTATTCTGTCACCGGCCGCTGTGGTATACGCGAGTGATATCCCTGTACGTAACACGACCTGTAAATTGTTATAATAAATCGCAAAATTAAGCAGTGAATATCATTTTGCACCCTGTACCGATCTTTTTATCAGTGCCCCTGCTGTACGCATCTCATACATATTGCTTACGTGATATTCGCTGAACACATAACATACGCTGACATGAGAGCATTCTTCAGGACCTGTAGGAATCCACTCCAACAAAACCTCAACCCCCAACCATAACCTTAAAACAAGACACATAATTGATTTAACTTGTTTTCTTTTTAAAAAAATCTACAAAAACGAAAAAGTACATTAAAAAAACTAACCCACAAAATTTTTATTTCACTCCCTTTCTCATTTATATTGTTTCCAATTTGATATTCTATCAACATATTTCTCTTGCTTTAAGTTCATGTGGAAAATCTATTCCATGTATATTATTATCTTTAAAACTTATAGAATATTGAAAACTGAATAATTGGTATAGGGGGGCACGGCGTCGGCGATACCGTCTGATCGAACCCATGGTACGAGTCAGACTAGTTGAAACACGTTTCGCGCTTTCCCCACGCGTCGGGCTCCTTTCTCAATTGTAAGATTTCCAATTTGAAAAAAAAGTTAAAATATCGAAAAATCCAAAATTATACTATAATTACTAGACCATTTTTATCGTCGCCACGAGTCTGCTTGCAAAGTTTCAACTCGATTGTATCACGGAAAGGGGGTTAAAAATCTATCCAAGTTTTTTCGGCAGACGTGCAGACGCTACGAGTTAAAAGAAAGCGTGTAGAATCTCTAAAATAGACATCCACTTACAAATAAAATAATATTTTTCAAGGGAATTTTCAGTATTTTGGCATTTTATTTTACTACTTGAAATGAAATCCTTCGAGATACAAAACATCTATTTTTTTATGTGAATTTTACCAAAGTTAGCTGCTAGTATTTTCTGTTGTAAACGTGAAAAACTTTAGATGGTGCGTTTTATTTTTCCTATAAAATAAAAATGATGCTTAAATAAGTTTATGAGTTTCTCCGTGAAATTATTTTATATTTTTTAATTGATTACTTTTCTTACAACCGAGGATAAGAACTCCTGAATGGTGGCGTGTTGATGGACGAGCTACCATATCTTTATTTTAATTTACTGTAAATTAAAATAAAGATCTACCAAGAATTTTTAAAACGATCGTCATCGAGGGAAAACTGCTATTTAATAGGGTAATAATTAAGATGACTTATAAATTAAAGAATAAATTATTATTGTTATCATTATTAAAAACGAATATCATCCTTTACCAGAATAGTGACGTACATAGACAACACACAAGAACAAGAGACTATATAAGAAGTGATATACCGCGGACTAATAGAGAGAGATACGGTTTCCTATACACTGCGATCGATTTTTATAATGGAATCCCCAACTGCATAAAGGAATTAAATAGTGTATAACTATTCAATAAACAGCTGAAGGGACTCGTGTTGGGGAGGAGATAACTGTTTAACAAATCAATGTGCTGATATTTAATATGTGTACCTACCCACTTATTTTACTTTATTTTATGTCCCCTTATACCAGCATTGCTGTTTAGGGACATGCTATTTAATTTTAAATTTTAATTAATACAAATAATTAATTAATGTAGTGTGATCATTTATAAGAGTATGTAAATAAAAAAAAATAAAAAAATAAAATAAAAAATAAAAAAAAATATATATATATATATATATGATTAGTGTTGAACAAAATTTGTAACCAGAATCATGCGGCTTCCACTCATGTTTCTCATATTCATAGCTTTGTCTCTGTGAGACTTCTATAATTTATCTTAATAAATTAATCATCCCTCTGGGGAAAAGTCCAGTAACTGTGTTCTTAGAATATACTCACCTGTTAAAATATTGTTCTAATTTATTTTGTTAACTCGTCTCTGCTTCTTACAAAAAAATAACAATAATTCCACTAAGTTGATCAAGCAGTCTCTCTAATAACTAGTCATGAAACATAATAATTTCGTTGTATGTTCATCCATCCGTCTGCTTGTCCCCATTACGCCCCTAATTTCGTTCGAATTCACTGCTAAAGAAACGGAGATGGGGCTTAAACCCCGGGCCACCAAACCCGAACCGGCCGATTAACGCATGTGGCTACGGCCGCCTCTCCGTAGACCGCCAGAAAGATCTTATAAATACGTACTAGGGCTCAGCAAAGACGCGAACCAATGTTCTGTCACTTTTGACGAGTTACAGCTAGTTTATACTACGAAGCTAATCAGGTTGACATACGTCACGGGGTATAGACACCCACAAAAATAATAACGTCCCAAGGGGGGCGCTGGGGAGAGTCGGCTCTTTTCTTCGCCGAAACAAAAACAACGATTTGTCTTGGCTGTTATTATCGCCGACTCACTCTCCCCTATTACTCCGCCCCGCCCCGCCGCGGGAATATTACGGGATTATCGGTTTCTAGCTCCCTCTGTTTTTCTCGCTCGAGGGCTGACAGATCTGCCGTTATCTCTTTTTAATTTTTATCTGCTTGCCGCAGTTTCTCTTTAACCCCTTGATAAGTATGAATCTAAACAAAAAAATTGACCAACAATAACCCACACCTGACAGTCCAGTAAGTAGACGGACTATTTCAGGAGGAAGATGTTTTCGAATTCTTTTAATCTGCCTCTTTTTTTTCAACAAACTATAATATACCCACTATAATTAACTACATTTAATATGTATTAGGCTTACTTAATAAGATAGCATCTTTTAATAAGATGAAAAGTCTACTCTATAATGACGACTTAAACTTGAAGCTCAGACAGAGGTTGATCAAATGCTATGTATGGTCAGTTCTACTTTACGGTGTTAAAGCATGGGTGCTGAAGGTGAATACTCTAAATCGCCTAGAGGCCTTCGAAATGTGGATACATCGTAAAATGTTAAGTATATCTTGGACTGACATGACTAGTAATGTTGAAGTTTTACGTAGAGCAAATACAAACAGACAGTTACTTAACATAGTAAAGCTCCGTAAAATTTCATATTTTGGTCATATAATGAATTGCGAAAAATACTCCATCCTTCAGCTCGTCATGAAGGGGAAGATTGAGGGTCGCAGAGGGGTAGGAAGGAGGCGGCTTTCCTGGCTTCGAGTGGGGACCGGGATAATAAGTGTGGAAGAGCTGTTCCGCACTGCCCTGGACAGGAAAACTTTCTCCCAGATGATCGCCGACGTCGGGGGGACCCGACAGGGCACATGAAGAAGAAGAAGGCTTACTTAACGTTTCAAAGAACTATACACCTATACGACAACATAATATGGGGTATAAAAGCAACGGCAGCAATATCCAAAAAATTAAAAAAATATATTGATTGTGTCATTTGTATATATCTACGTCTTTTATTTGATTAATTACACCAACATGTTTCAGAAAAATCTTTCCATCGTCATTTATTTTAAAAATGTCAATCTAAAATGTTGTTGAATTAATTTTAAAAAAAATTTTGTTTGCAGTCACCGAGGATTACTAATTTTAAATGTACCTATTTAATTCTAGATTTTATGTATCTATACCTTTAAAAATCGTGTTTTCAATAAATTTATAGGCTTTGTTTCCTATAAAATCTCGAATACAGTACAAAAAAATCTAATGCAGTTCGCATTCGATTTTTTTTTGATATTGCTGCTTTTGTTTTTACACCCCGCATATGAACCTGATTTACTTAATGTTTCAAGGAACTATATACAGGATAGTATAATATTTCATTGAGAGTGTAGAAACAAAAATAATCGAGGAATCCTGAAGAGAAGGTTCAGAAATCAGTCGATATGTTCGCGAAATAACATTCCATGTATAAAGGGCAACATAACAGCTACACGAAATATTTTGTTGTGATATTTCGGTGATTCCACAGACACAAGCGAAAGCTGGCGATTCAGTGGGCGTATTGACCAGCGATAAATTAATAGAGTATCCACCAAAATAATCAAGTGTGATCGCAGTGGTGTGAATATTTTGGAAAGACGAGTATAAAGTATTCCATTTGTGGATGTTGGACGGTGAAATTGGTGAACATTATTTTGTGTAAAGTGATCACTTAAGCGAGCTCCTACAGGACACAAGCCTTGGGTTACGCTATAAAGACTTCCATACATGTTTCCAATATAAATAGTTCATCTCTTCAAGACTTCAATCTTCTTCTTCAGCCTTCTTCTCGCCTCTGCTAGATATAGGCCTCTTCAAACATCCCACTCGTCTCCGTCTTGACCACTTCGCATCCAAGCGCCACCAGCAATCGATATAATATCGTCTGTCCATCTCTTTCGTGGCCTTCCAACACTCTTATTTGTCCAGCGCCTCCACTTCAAAATTCGTGGCGCCCATATATGTAATACTCCTATACTGCCAATGCCCACGAGTGGAGGTGTCACGGACTAAGCGAGGCAGAAAATGCTACTTTTATCTCATTGCTGTCACTTGACCTGTTGTGCGCAAGCGTCGTGACTCTCATTTATCCCATGTGGCAACGCTGATTGGATATAAATTGGCGCTGATTCTCGGACATGCGCATAAGACTCGAAGTGACACCGGTATGGGCGAGACAAACATATAATTCTTCACTGCTATTTCCAGACCCTGTTAGCAATATAGGAGTATTACGTATCTGTCTAGCGATGAGTCGTGAAACTTCAATAATTTATCTTAATTAATAAATACGATAATTTACTTGTGTACTGTCCATCCCTTTGTTTTGAAATTAGTAAGATGAAAGTAATCTGACACAATGTAAAATAAAATGTAGGCGAGCATTCTGTTTTATGTTTTATAATCGAAATAATGATTTTGTTCGTCATTGCTTGCCAAGTCGAGAGCACGGCTCTTCAGTCGCCCGTCTGCGAATGATTAATTCAAGCTTTGAAGTCACTTTTACTATGGAAAAGTGCTTTTAATGTTGTTTCACTCAAGAAGGTTCTTAGACAGGTTGTTAGACATAAATTATATTTTTTTTGGAAGCTAGCTCCTTCGAACAAGGTATTTTTCATCAAGGTAGAGTCGTGCCTGGAATACTAATTGCAGTGAAAGCCATTTCAGGGTCCATAACTTATTTTCCTATATTAAAAAAGTAATTATTTATAATACAACGAAGATTGATCGCTTGAATGTGATTGTCATGTTTTATAGGGCAAAAATAATTATTGTGAGCTATTTATTTATTTGGGAAGACGTTTCGCCCCAACCCTGCCGCTGGTCCAGGGGGAAATACCGGGAACTCGTTATCGGCTCCAGGTTATTATTCTGGAGGCCGCGAATAAGTGGTTAGAATTCTAGGAGGTATTGTGAGGGGAGATATACTGAAGGGGATGACGTTTATTGACTTCTTAACCAATTAAAATCGTAATATACCACTCAGCTGTAAGCCGTTCTTTACGATTAAAATATTTACTTATTATTGAATGAATATTCATACTTTTATCGTGAGTTGAATAAGAGAGAGATTAACTTGTTGGTGTAGTGGTTATGACTCTCGCCTTGTGGTAAAATGGTCGGTGGTCGAGCCCCGAGAATAGCAGAAAGTTCGTCCTAGTTTCTATAGCACAAGCGTCAGCTTATTTGGAAATCTCACATCCATTTAAAAAAGAGAGAAGTTTGACATTTGAACATTGTTCGTTGATATGAGTAAATTAAATAAATTAGATAAATTATTTTACATAGATCGATAACGTATTCTCTCCGGGTTTGAGGTAAGAATTTTTATTATGTTATTTAAAGATTTTTTATTCATTTAATGTTTATTCAAAATCATAAAAGATTTTTGATTAAGCAATTCAAATTCCTGAAAATAATAAATATAATTTGGGCCACAGGTTTAAGCACTTAAAATGCAATTAAAAATTACTACAGGTTGTATGTTAATGAATATTGTTTACTGATTTATGGGAATGACAAATTTTCAACTATAAGTGGCGATAGTAAAAAAATACAACACACATATGAATAAAAAAAAGCACATTAAAAATTTGATAGATGCAGTAGTCTATCAAGGGGAATTGGTGAATGTTACATTTTGTAAAGTGATTAAGCCAGCCAGCGTGAGCCCTATGAACACTCTTAAAAACTTGCATACTTACTCTTACATATAAAAAAGGACCTTTATCTCTACGTGAGACAAGCATATTATATATATTGTGCGTTCCGTTATGATATCGTAGTAAAAAAAAAAAAATTATATTATATGGTTCAAATACGGCGGTCATTTTTGTTTCACTCCGCACGCAATTTTTCGCATTTTAAGGCATCAACATTTTTCTAAATTACTCAACATTGGGTTTTCAAATAAAGTACACTGTGTTCAATATATTTTTTTCTACAAATCGAAACTTGATTATCTACCTTAACTAATATGTTTTTGTTCATGTACTCCTGATACCCAAAGCTTTTGAACGCGAATAAATAATATTCAATTTTCGTAGGATAATTTCTCAAAGAAGAAACCGTAAACTGTGTGTCGGTCTCAATTTTATATATCCTTCCTCATATAAGAGTATAGTTACATTATAAAAAAAACAATTATGAGTATAAAAGATATCCATAGTATCCAATTTCAGCGTAAATTTCAAATCTGAGATTCAACTCAAAATAGTTACAAAGAAAATGAAAAAATTGTTTGATTTGGTAAGGTGTTAATCTTTTATTTATAAGGCATTTTTAACTAAAAGCACTTTATCCCAATCACAATAAATTATAGTAACATAGTTATTTGCCCGTCGATCTTTACTTCGTGTAACGTTCGTAACTTCTTTATAGTATTTTTTTATTTTCATTTTTTTAAATATTTTTTTCATATAAATAAATAAAAACTGATTTCTTAATGTAAGTAAATTCTTAATGTATGATGTAAAAGTACCAAAATTTTTGACGGATTGCAGCTAGTTATAAATAAACATGTAGACAAATATAAATAAAGGTGTATGTATTTGCTTATCAGTAGTATTAATTGTCAAGAAAGTACAATTCTAATATAAGGCTATATAAAATAGAAAATATAAAAATAATATGTTGTTATCCTGAAAAAGGGGAGTATCCACCATTTGTCCGAACTGATGTCTGTCCTTGGCAACCTGGAACTAATCCTCGACTCTGGTCCACTTCCGGATGTCCTTTCGCAGAATGGATCGTTTATTTCAACCCAACAACCATTTTCCTTCTATTTTCCGTTTAATATTTGTTTGTAAGAGAGGTGTTTGGTTCCAAAATATCAAATCGTACCGCTCTTAAATTGTACAATGTATATGTTCTCTGTTAAGGTTTTGTAAATACAATCTAATGTTTGAAATATCTTTGTTATCCGACACTGCCTTAGATTTGGGTACATTGTTTTATGTGTTGATTTCGTATTCGCTTATATTTCACTGAAAATGATTAAATTGAAGAAAGAAAAAAGCCGGAACAAATCATCACAAATTATTCATTCAAAGTGAGACTCGGCATTCAACAATATTTTTCTTACGTGTTCTTTTTTTAAATATTATCCATTTCAACGCTCTTTTTTCTCGGTGCAAAATATGAAAAAAAAATAACAAGGCATCTTATTTATGACATTTATTTGAATATTATAAAGCTTCATATCTCATGATGATTATGGGCTGAAAGTAATTGCCTTGTCTTAGAAATTCCTGACGGAATAAGCCAATAGCATGCGAGAATTATTACGAACATTTAGAATGAACAATATGTGCTTATGTACGATTCTGTATGTATTAAGTATTCTTCTATAGCACTAAATCTCTCATTTACAAATACTTATTTTTGATTTTTCGTATGAATATTGACTTCTGATTGTCACTGATGAGACGAAACAGTTTAAAATACACCTCCAAAAATGTCAATACTGGCATTATTTCTACTGGTAGATAGAGGTTGCCGTAGCTAAATTGTTGTAAATTTAAGAAATTCTGGTGTCATTCCATCCATTTAATATGTAACATACTGAGCAGCGATACATTTTCTGACATTTTGTCTTGACTGTAGTGTCACTTTGTCTTAACTACACTTGTTGCTATTGCAGAATGTTGAGTTTTTACACTGATTAAGTTCTAAGCCCATGTGCTTGCTTGCAGATTTTACTTTTTATGATTTTGGATTTTCTGCACATTATATCTTTAACATATTGTGGATTGGTGATCTTATAAATGCTAGTAAGTTATTTTTAGCAGCAGCAAAAATTCTCAAACACTGCATTTTGGCATTGTAAAATATGAAACGCTTGTTCTATGTGGAATTTTTGTATTGGAGCGACTATTTTTAACTCGCAACGTTATTTCCATTTCCATAACGTGATACAAAACTTTGAAGAAAGAATATTAACTCTTTAAAAATTAGACGCCACGTTATTTGTACCACATCTTTCAAGAAAAAATATTTCGGAAAGATTGCTATAACAGGATACCGAGAGAATTTTTATTTTACTCATTATGTTATTGTTGTAATTTTCGAAGACCTAATTAGTTCGATCTTTTTTTCTTTTAGGTAAACATTTTTTTCTGTAGCGACGAAAATTTACACCTCCATCTAAGTAAACAATAAATCTAATCTAATCTAATTGTGTTATTTGTACAGTATCTAACGGTATATATTCATTAACTAAGATTTTTAGTCTACCAGTTTCGCTAATCTAACCGAATATTAACATGCAGTGCATGTTATCATTCGGTTAGATAAACACACATGTGACGAATATTTTAGAAAAGTGGATGAATATTATGGGTTTGGTGTGTAATACTATTTACATGCTTTAGTCCTGACGAAGAGACGGGTACGTCCCGAAACCTGTAGACTAAAAATTTCAGTAAGTGGTTTTATATTAAAATAATTAACATTTTGTTAAAATGCCTGACCCCAAAGTTAATACTTTAATCATTTTTATTTTGTTCGTCAAGAATATTTAGAATGCTATGGATACATATATATCTGCAGAGAAATATAAATCATCTTATAAATTATTCATTGTAAACTATCTTCCCATCTGCAGTTCATTAACTCAACAAAGAATCTCTGAGAAATCAACAAGAACTTTTTGCATAGCTTTTGTAACTCAAACAATTTGCATGGAGCTTTCAATAGCGCCACGGAAAATTTTCTGCGTACTCCATAATACCCCATAAACTTCACGCTTCTTGAACTGCGCTAAACTATAAGGTATTATTATTTCATCCTTCTATCCAGAAAAGTACTGGACAGGAAAAATAAACTTGCTGTACCCAACCGCACACAGGGGAAACTTGCTTCTGTAGGATAGGTGCCCCTGTAATACGAGACCATTCTGTGAGAATTGAAGTAATTGTGTTTGTCGGAAAAATCTCTTCGAAAGTTCTTTAGAAATAACAAAGATTTTCTGAGAAAAACAACCGTTTTATTTTAAATTAATTCTCACGGTAGTCAGAATATAATGTTTTCTGCTGTAGAATAAGAAAATTATTTAATTACATTACCTTGTTCCAAGGAACACAATACAATTATAGTATTTGAAGTACTTACTTAATTCGTGGTAAGCAATTCTAGAAAATTATGTTGTTGAATAATTTTATAATAGGGTTGATGGTTTAAAAAAAAATCTTTTGATGAAATTCGGAAATGTCTAAATAAATAGGGGTTTTAATTAAATAAATAACTAAAATATAATAATTTTCGAAGGAAGCAAACACTTGGTGGTGGTACATTATAATTTATATAAATAAAATTAACTAAGTTAAACACCACTTATATTTATTTTCAAATCCAACCGGATTTCGCTACGACTTCGACGTAGATTCTTCAGGGAGAATCTTAACTGCCTAAACATACAAAAATTATGTGCTTATACTAGTGTGAAAGGTGAAAGGACGGAGTGCCAATATTGGGAGTCCAGGGGGAGCGATTTCACAGGGAATATTACTATTAAGAGGGAACATATTTAAAAGTGGACTAAAAGATAAATTTACTTGATTAATAATGATTTTATGATTCATATTAATGGCTTTTCTTATCTCTAATGCCTCTAAATTATCTAGTCTATTACCTATTCCGTTTTTATGAATAATACTAACTCCTGAACTATTATTGAACGTGTGGTCTTCTTAGTTAGGAATTAGTATTATTCATAAAAACGGAATAAATAATAGACTAGATAATTTAGAGGCATTAGAGATAAGAAAAGCCATTAATATGAATCATAAAATCATTAATAATCAAGTAAATTTATCTTTTAGTTCACTTTTAAATATGTTCCCTCTTAAAAGTAATATTCCCTGCGAAATCCCACCCCCTACCCCCACTATTGCCACTCCGTCCTTTCACCTTTCACACTAGTATATAAGCACATAATTTTTGTATGTTTAGGCAGTTAAGATTCTCTCTGAAGAAGCTACGGTCATAGCGAAACCCGGTTGGATTTGAAAATAAATATAAGTGGTGTTTAACTAAGTTAGTTTTTTTAATATAAATTTAAATATAATGATATATGACTATTCTAGAATTTTTTTCAATATATATAAAATTTCGGTCTAGTTTAATTCATCGCTGATCGTAAAAGTGAAAGACAAATTAATTATTTAAACGATAGTCAAAATTATACATTTTATTTGTTTGCAGAGAGCTGTAACTAAGTAACAGATGCTGTTTAGAAATTGGTTGGCGTTTAACCATAAAACTAATACATACGACGATTTCTATCAAAAGTTTACCCGTGAAATGTATCAATTTTCTTGCGACAAGACATTGTGATTTTATGAAATTCCTCACATATTTTTTTTTTAAATTATAACTGGATGTAAAAGAATCATTGTATGTTAAAATATGAACTAATACTAACAATCTGTTATCTTATGTTGATTTTCCAGGCGGGCATTGCGGCTGAGCCCAATCAGCGTACACTTAGCTGCTACGTTAGCTCATTTTCTATTCTCTTCCTTTATGATAATTTTTGCATAATGAGCGCTACTCTGTCAGAAAGTGTTTGCTTTGAACTCGTCATCTGAATTTAATTTTAAAATCTTTGATGTAATAAAAAAAATGCCAAGAAATTGCTGCCAATGTGATTCTTAGTGTACATTATAGAAAAAGTTTCATTGATTTGATTTTAAAAAGTACGTGATTTGTTTTCAAAAATAATAAAATTCGACATAAATGTTGACAGTTGCTATAATGGTAACCCAGAAATAAAAGATCATTCTTCATCACTACTAAAAAGTTTCCCACCTAGGAATTCTTCAAGCTTTAAGTAAACCGTGAAAATTGTTCAAAAAAATGTCCAAGATATACGGTGGATAATCAAAAAACTCCAATATTAATTTGCCGAAGGCTTTGTTTGGGCATTATTGGTTAAATGGATAGCTCAAGCAGCGGAACATTAAAGCTCATGAACAGATTTTATAAATCAAGGAAGTGCTTCGTAGAAAAAGCTTATTAAATATTTTCTTAATTTTTAAAATGAAGTACTTTCCGGATGTAATGTTTTCCCTAATGCAATTGCTAAATATATATTTTTAAATAAAATTAGAGGTGCGTATTCAGTACAGTATTTTCAAAGGAGCTGACCACTTGCGTAATGAAAGTAAGAGAAAATTAATAGTCTAAAGGCGTGTTCGAACCCCCGATCACTAGACGAGTGTCTCGACCACTAGGCCAACAAACCATTAAAAATGCCCTCATTATCTCTATGTAAGGAGAACATACTTCCCTATCAATGATCATGGTTCGAAATAGCGACTGAATATACATAAATGTCATATTTAAGAGATGTCATATTCCCATCGTATTTAAATATTTTTTTAAAAAATATATGAAAATTAAAAAAATATTTTTATTTACGACATCCTTTAACCATAGACTCATTATAACTGACCTCAATATTAGCGCTGGAACCTAGCCTAAGGAAACATTCGCAATATTTCCAAGTCCTCTGTCCTGTTTGCTCTCCGTCGATATATCCTTAGAGGTTCGGTATTAACACGTAGAGGTCTAGGGCAAATCTGTCGGATTATGGCTGGAGCACGAACCCTTAGGTGACAGACGAGAAATTGTTACAGGAATTTCCTCCAATAGGGACGGGCATATTATTTTCCAGAGTCACGTGGTTCATTAATATAATAAACCATCACATGTTTATTATTTGTTTTTAATATTTTTTGTATATGGATTATATTACGACTTTGGTCTGTGTTTCGATTTATGGTTTATCATACTTAAGAAATCATACATGATTAAATAACACCCTTCTATATGTAGTTTTCTGAAATATTTTTCCGTGTATATCTGACAGATAAAAAAATAATTGTACAGTAGGGTGGTGCTGAAAAAAGACGGTAACCCTTTGACAGTAGGTCAAGGAAAGCAGAAAAAAAATGTTCTTCTCCTTAGCACTTAAAATGGAGACTGGTACAAAAAGGAAACTCGAAGTAGTATCATTTTTCAAAAGTTCATAGCATGGGATAAACGTTGTAGCTCTCAAATATTCTGTAAAAACTCCATCTACGCATTGGCCAATTCACACTTTTTATAATTTGTTAGACTGGATTTTGTATCATGACCTAAATGGAAAAGCTAGAAGAATTAGCCGAGGCGTACGTAAATAGCTGGAAAACATCAAGTATTAGTATCAATATACAAAATGAAATACCTAGACGTCCAGACAAAAAGTCTTATTGTGCCAGTAACAAATCGTGTGTGAAATGCCAAGTCTGTAAAAAACGATTTTCAAGAAATGCACAAATTAATTGAAAGAGGAGTTTTCTATATGCTTATTATGTGATTCGGAAGAATATTTGTACTACCTTTCTTGTAATTTTATTTCATTTTAAACATTGTTTGTAGTTTGGATTCCTATTATATGACAAAGGTCATCAAAATTATGTTTAATTTGTAATATAAACATTCTATTATAATTAAGAGTTTTATTGTATACATATTTTCCACATTACAAAAGTAGCAAAATAAAAAAATAGCCAAAATTGCCCCGTCTGCGCTTCTAGGGGTGTCAAGATTTTCCGCGCTTCTAATGTTAAAAAATATAATGTATTAATTAGTAAATAAGTCGCGCTTTATTACAATACAATACGTTTTTACTGATGGGACTCGGATTAAGACGAATTTAAGAAAAAAATTATAAAAGACTCAATCCCATCCCCTTAATAAGTGGTATAGTTCATCTGAAGGTACTACTTATACTCTGTGACAATGTGTTCTTGTGAATTTCTATTTTTCATTTTGTGATATCAGTATATGAAAAATATAAGTAAGGCTAGATAAGTTTAGCTCAGGTTTAATATTTGTCTAATATAAGCCTGGTAGCCCGATCCCTGTATTATCCCATATTTAGAAAAGCGGAGCTCCGACAGCGAGCAAGGTTGGCAGTATTCAAATCAGTTTTCAGGCTAACCCTAGTGTATGGCCACTTGATCTTGACCGAAAGAACCCACCCGATCAAAGCTACAGGCCGCCGAGATGGGATTTCTACAAGGTATAGTAGGAGTTACCAGAAGAGACAGAATGAGAAATAAGAGTGGGTCTCACAATAGAACGCTTATTAACGTTTATCGAGAAATTTCAATTAGACTTCAAGAGAGTTCTTTGTTCGCAAAACATATAAAACTAGCCAACGCCCTGTACGGGCATGTCAGTCTCTCAACGACCCCCGGCGTAGGCCGGAGGCCCTAGTCCGTCGAGTATCTACCATTGTCTTCATTATCTTAATTATGTATAACTTGTAATTGTTTTATGGAGCGAATAAAATCATCAAACATTTCACGACTTTGGAGAATTTCCGTTACATATCGGGTGGTGACCCTTAAACAGCTTTCGACTCATTTATCGATCAACACAAATTGGTGACTACCGACGCTTACCTTCCAACCCCCAAACGGATACCGGCAGATTGACTGCCAAAGCGGATATTCCAGGCAAGACCAAAAAGCAGAAGACCAAGAGGCCGTCTTAGAAGTAGCTGGCGGAAACATATTGGATTTTTGCGAAGCGAGGTTGCAGCTAAATTGGGCTGACGTGGAGCCCTAGATAGAAAAAGTTGGAACCTTCTATGCAGTGTAGGGCTCCCGACACATTAGGATGAGGGGTAGGAGAAGAAGAAGAAATTTTTAATGCGCAAATTTTTTGATGTTATTATTTACTCCATGTTTTGCATTTGGCTCCTTTGCAAAATTGCCTATTAAAAAATTTACGACCCCAGACTGGGATAGATAAGAGGTAGACACAATAAATATTAATGTATATTACTAAGATAAACACGTTAGAGGTAAACATATGTTCAAAAGACCAGACTGCAACATTTGCAACAAGGCAACAAGGAAGATCGAAGGTGATTATTAATGGTTACATCAAAAAATACATTCGAACTCAAATTAATTTTTGGACGTAACTATTACACATACAAAACAAATTTATTATCATTATTTACAATATACGTTAGTTAATAATTACCATGAATAAATTATTTAAAAAATTCTAAAATGGCAGAGTTATGTGATGTCCCGCAAAGGCCTCTCCGTCACGCGCGCAGCTGGTGAGATAATCATTTCGCCAGGGTTTGAGTAAAATGAAAAGGTTAATTATTTTCTAATTAAATGATATAATACATAATAATTATGATGTGGAATACCGAAAAAAGTTTTTCTTTCATGCATACGAGAGTGGAGAACAGCAAATGAAAATATGTTTCATAATAAGTAAACGTCACATTTTATACGTTACATCGTAGATAATGTAATTGGTAAGACGTGTAGAAAATTTCAACAAAATCTACCAAATAGATTTACAAGATCTTTTTTCCACCATTCTAAAAAAAAGAGTTTCGAGAAAAACGCAATTAAATCATGAAATTATTTTATAAAACCTCTACTTACCATGCTAGCATAAAATTACTCAAACTCGGCTAAATAGTGATGACTCAGATTATTCTATGAACATAACTTGGATAATTTTTTTAAATCAAAAATAATAATTAACTGTCCGTCTGTCCGTCTGTACGTCTTTCCGTTCATTCGTCTGTCTGTTTATCCGTCCGTAACGACTTGTAACGTCCATAGTTTCGTTCAAATTTACGGCTAAAAAAACAAACTAAACGGCCGGAGACAGTGTTTGAATCCCGGTTTACCAAATCCGAACCGGCCGCTCAACGCGTGTTGCCAACACCGCTTTTCCGTGAACCAACAAAAAGGTACTATAAATATATACTAGGGCTTAGCAAAGACGCGGACCATTTAATTCTCCGCCCGGCACGATCGCCAGAGATTGAATTTGTCTGCCGGCTGGGGAAATACAAAAACAATGTTTAAATATTTTGTATATTGATATAAGTCGTTATTACTATTTCATGGGTGTCGGCTATAAATAAGTCAATACTTATTCTTTAGGAACCGGCATGTAAAAGCACCGTCATTTTGACGGGTTACAGTTACCAATATTTTATAATCCCTTAATGCAATTCCTCTGGTAATATGAAGGTTTGATAAATATGTTTGTTTGTTTCAGGCTGAGCTGGTGGCCGTGGAGGGTAAGGAGATAGAGAGTCACTACATCCTGGCCAGAGAACCTCTTGTCAAATGGAACTCCACATCAGACTGCTATATTCTCATTGAGGGAATGGAGAAACCGTTCCAGGTAAAAAATGTATTATTAAGGTATAGTGATATTGTTAATTATCAAGTTATAAGTTGAGATGCTATGGGCACATAAGACGGAGACCACCAGACCACACAGTAAAGCAGGCAATGTCTATGGAGCTTCATCTACAGTCATCCAGAGGAAGACTAAAGAACTCCTCGATGACTTAATGCTCCAAAATATTACAGAGAAATGGCCTGGATGAAAGCGTTACCCAAAACCGAAGATACAGTCTGAGAACGAGCAGCCTACCTAGGCAATGAGTTGGGAATTGCAAGGAAGAAGAAGAAGAGTGATATTATTAATGGATTTGGCGTCAATGTCGTAGAGATTACTCACGATGATCATTAAATTAGGTGATTACTATGTTTATATTTAATACTTCACCTGACGATGACAGATTTTAATACTCTCGAAACTTGAGTAATATAATATTAAATGACAATTAAACTCAATCAATGATCAAACTAAAATTATGATTCAAAATCATAAAGCATAAATATATATAAAAAAAAATTCAAAAAATGTTTCGACTTTCATTTACCTATCTATTGTCATCTAAAAATATAACGGCGTGGTCATTTTATATAAAGAAAACAGTTGTTTAATATTTAGTTATAAAATAAAATTAATTTTATGAATCAACTGGAAAGGTGTACAGTCTATATAATATATATCTAAAAAATATTTGCTAATCACTGATATACCCAGATCTTTCTAAACATTTTTTGCATTATAAAAATTCTTTATTATGCGAACTTGGTGCAATTTCTTGGCAGAGTTCCTGAATCGTACACCTTATAACAAAAAAATGACATATTTGCTCTTCAAATATATTATGGTTGATATAAAACCTAAGAACGTTCTTACATAATATATCGCTCATGATAAAACAATCCGTCGTAAGCCAGATTTTACAGGAGAGGCAGAAACAGTATAATACCTAGATTCTTTATAATATATAAAATAGGCGAATTGATTAAATGAAAAAAGAGACAGATAATTATTTTTAAGATACGAGCTTTTTCCAGATTACATATCCATACATTTTAAAGACAATTACACAAAAAATTCGAATTTGTTAAAAGTAGTATACGAGGTATTGTTTCATCATGTGAAATATGTTATTTCATTTAAAAAATTTACGTCGAGGAATAATTTATATAATATAGTTTATATTTATTTTTATAAGGCTGACAATGAAGGCGTAAATAAAAACATTAAAAATACTAAGAGTTTGAAAAAATACCTAAATTAAGTAAAGGATCTACAAATGCGCGTTCATGATTCAAAAATAACAATTCTCTTTCCTAGATTTCTCCTAGATCCAATTTCTAGAATATTGAAACCGGAAATATATTATTTGAAGACGTATTTCCTTTTCACATCCAAATACACCTACATTATTATATTTATAGAACGAGTAGGCAGCATGATTTCTCTTTCTGTTATTCTTATTAGTGTTGGTATTTTAGCAGGTTACCCAATAACTATTATTTGAGATTTGTTTCTGATTTTGTAGATGATTGGTAACCATCAGTAACTAGACAACAGATATATATTAGTTTTAATTTATCGAAATAATTCGAAACACCTACCAAAAACAGGTCAAGATAACGGTTTAACCATAACTTACTCTTATAATGAGGAAAAATATATAAATTAAAGTATTATTTTCCATTACAATAATCAGACACTCCTAATTTTTAGTCATTTTGAGCAAATAAACGAGAAAAGAATGATAATTAATAAAAATATATGACCAGAGTATTGACGGCACCAGAAAGAGAGGGCGATCGCGGAAGACGTGGCATGACAGATTAATCAGATACTGGAGGATGGTCCTGTTAGGAATCTCAACAATCGTCGAGATTGTATGTATTATATTTATGAATGTGGATGAGGCGAGAGTTGTGAGTCAGGACAGAAGAGTGTGGCGTTCTATCTTCTCTGTCTACCCCCGCGGAGAAACGGCGAAAAGTGATGGTAAGTAGGTTACATTTTGAAGATAATTTAATTTGCTAAATTAAATCGATTAATTGTGAACTCTATGAGGTCCTTCAATCGTATGATGTGTTGCATGTTTTTTGACAGTTTAAAAGAAATTTGAGAGAATTAAGGCTGATGTTGGAAATGCAGGAAGGTTTGTAGTCGATAGAATGAAAGAGGGGTCGGATGTAATAATTTATTTCTTCCCGGAAATATGCCCCGAAAGTAAATTAAAGTGTACAAGTAATATGTAATAAAGACCAAAGAAATAGATGACGCGCGGAGGTCTGCCTGGCCCGACTCCTGTGGTGTCGCCATGTCTCTAGCTCGACCCCTTTGTTTATATCGCGGAGATTTTTATTGTGTTAATATAAACAAAACTCTGGGTAGAGCGATAGGTACGTGGCACAGGGTTGAACAGGTACCGCTACATAAATAATGTTCATATGAATAGTCCAATCGACCTAAGAAAATTCAGACGGAATAATCTGTGTTAGAGTGCGTATTTCGAGACTTGCTTCTTCGCAAATATTTTTGGTTTTATAATTTTCCTTCTTATTCAAACACAGCAAAATTTTTTAAAATTTTATAGAAATATACTTTGTTTACACCACTTTTTTGAAAAAAATTCGACATGTTTCAGAGCCCATGGCCCCTTTATCAGGATAAACAAATGTTTACTAACAAAATTAGATTTAAAAATCGAAGTATAGATAATCAAAATGTTAAAAAGTTATATATAGAAAATGTATAATAATAAAGTACCTATTCAACATGAAAATAAATTTAAAAGATGACTGTTTGTAAAAAGGACCTTGTTATTTTGTAATATTTAATTTACTATTAACACTTTTTCTTATTTTCAAAATTTCTAATTTATCAAACTGTGATTCTGTATAATTTGTATGTAAAATTTGTAAACCCTTATAAATATCAAAAGAATGATCCATAGCCAAAAGCTGGTTAGAAAATTCAGAAAAGTTATTGCTATTTAAACCCATATTTTTCCGGCAGGTGGGTTCCCACGCGGTGTCGACCGTGGTGTCCACGTGCCCCTGCGACCAGGACGCGCACATGGCCGTGGTGACGGGCGGCCGGGCCACGCACTGGGCGGAGCGCCGCGCGCCCGCCGCAGTGGGTGGCGCCACCGTGCTCAAGTGGAGCGGACCCTCGCACCCCGGCTTCACCTTCGAGGGCAGCGCCGTCTGCAGGTTCAACTACAGGTAGGAACATACTTCACCATAATAATTTACCTCGTAATGGAACCATATGCTATACTGGGATGTGTGGCCTTCTATCCGTGTGAGGATCCAGTATCCCTGATTAAACACCGACGTTAATACACACTTTCTAGAATACAATGATATATGTATGTTTCATTACAATAGGTTTCTCCCATATGTCTTCCCAAGCCAGCCTCTCAATTTGGAATGGCTTCGTGTTGTACATTTTTTTTTGATTTTTTAAACGCTTTTTATTTATGTAAAGGGATGATTTTAAATAGTTTATTCTATTTATTACCGTATTTTGAGGCTTTACTCACTAATAAAAAGTTGTTTATTTTAATAAAAACACCTTAATTATTATTTAAACTTAAAATTACAAAGTATGAAATCTGTCTGCAGCACAGCGGCGTCATTTATTGCCACATTTCATACCATGGAATTTTTATTTTTAAATAATAATTAAGATGCTTTTATTAAAAAAATAACTTTTAATTCGTGATTTAAGCCTCAAAATACGGGAATAAATAATATACACTGCTTGAAATCATCTCTTTATATAAATAAAAACCGTTTTAAAATCAACAAAAAACGTAAAAATTTCTTGCAAATTTAAAACATTTTAACATTATTAATATAAAACATTTCTTAATTATCTAAGAAGAGATTGTTGATTATGAAGTAAACTTTATACGTATATAAAAAATTACTATGCGTACATATAAATATTCATTAAAACTTTGTTCCGCCTAGGACATTAAAAACGATTTTTTTGGCCGCGACCTGTCGATTAATGCTTATATTTTCTTACTTATTTAAAAAATGTTCAGTTTATTACTTTTATACAAGAACAAATATTTTATATAAGTTATTTCAGTCTAGAATATACATTCAAAACAGTCAAATGAACCAGCAATCACTGGATCAAATTAAGCAAATGTCTTAACTACTGATCAACAAACTAATTATGTTGATTAATTTAATATACGGTGCTTTCAAAACTATTTTGATATCAAAATTCAATGTCTGATATCGATCCCAGTATCAATAAATGAAAATATAATATAAGTGAGAGAGATAAAAATGTAACAAAATTTTCTAACGTAGTTTTCATTAGTTTTACTAAAAATTTGTTAGTGCTATTTTTCGGGTTCTACAAGGAAATGTGAAAACTATCGTAAAGTTTTCTCGTCTCCCATTCAATCAGGACTGGTTTTCAAAAGTCGTATGAAACACTACACTGACTGGCAAATACCTCATGAACAGTCTGGAATAGTAAAAGGAATAGGAACTCGGGAGAAAATCCCTAATATTCTACAACTTGTCGAGAAGTGAGATTTACACACCGGTAGCCCTTTGTTTCGTTGACTGCAGAAAAGCTTTTGAATGTGTAAAATGGGAGAACATGTGAACTGTCTTATTAGAAACTAGCTGTAAACCGTCAAAACTGCTTAATCCTAGTTTATATTTATAGCATCTGTTTGGCGGTCTATGGAGAGGCGGCCGTAGCCACATGCGTTAATCGGCCGGTTCGGGTTTGGTGGGCCGGGGTTCAAGCCCCATCCCTGGCCGTTTTTACTCCCTTTCTTTTAACTCGTAGCGTCTGCTTGTCGGCTTGCCTGCTTGTCGCTTGTCTGCCGAAAAAACTTTGGATCGATTTTTAACCCTTTTCCCGTGATCCAATCGAGCTGAAACTTTGCAGGCAGACTCTTGGCGACGATAAAATGATCTAACGAATATCGTTAATTTTTATTTTATTATTATAGTATAATTTTGAATTTTTCTAAATTTTAACGGTTTTTATTACTCCCTTTCGTAGCATCGCCCGACTCGAGCCCGACGCGTGGAGTAAGCTCGAAACCTGTTTCAACTAGTAAATGAGAAACGGAGTATAATAAAAACTTGTTTTTTTTAGGTTAGTTTTTTTAGCCGTGATTTCGAACGAAATTATGGACGTTACACAAAATTATGGGTACAGACAGACGGACGGACAGACAGACAGACAACGAAATTATTATGTTTGATATTGAGTAGCTTGTTGGCCTTGTGGTTACGACTCGTCTTGTGATCCAAAAGTCGCGGGTTCGAACCTCACTCCAGACCAGTAAGTTAGTCCTATTTTCATAGCACAAGCGTTTAGCTTAGTTTGAAAATAGTAAGAATATTAATGTGACACGTATTCCGTGTTCGCATCTCAAAATTACAAACTGAAACATTGCGTTCAATGCAAATGGCCTTAGTGCGGGAACAAAGAAGTTATAATATAATACATTGGGTAGAAATCCTGATGATGGTCTCCAATGGTGATTCTGCAACGATCCTTCGAATACTTCGGTTGGTCTTCAATGCTTATTTGTTAATGACACTTGGTGTCCGATTATTAGAATGTAGTGCCCTTTTTGAGTGGTTTAATTATTCAAAATGAACACTCTCGATAAATTTCAGGAACTAAGTAGCGTGCGTACAAGATAAGTATATATGTCTCACTAATTTGCTCACTTATTCTATACTGAAGGTACTTAGCAAGGCGGGACGGGGTTGCACCAGGAACACACTTAAACGCCGATTACGTGGTGTGTGTACTAATGTTTAGTGATCTAGGGTTAATAAACAACAACGAGCTCACTCTTAACGAAGAGTTTTTCCAACATCTCGTGTCAAGTTTCTAGTAGTCTATCTATTGCCAATGGAGTTGCACCAGGAACACACCTAAACACCAATTACGTGGTGTGTGTACTCATGATTAGTGATCTAGGGTTAATAAACAACAACGAGCTCACTCTTAACGGAGAGTTTTTCCAACATCTCGTGTCAAGTTTCTAGTAGTCTATCTATTGCCAATGGAGTTGCACCAGGAACACACTTAAACACCGATTACGTGGTGTGTGTACTCATGATTAGTGATCTAGGGTTAATAAACAACAACGAGCTTACTCTTAACGGAGAGTTTTTCCAACATCTCGTGTCAAGTTTCTAGTAGTCTATCTATTGCCAATGGAGTTGCACCAGGAACACACTTAAACACCGATTACGTGGTGTGTGTACTCATGATTAGTGATCTAGGGTTAATAAACAACAACGAGCTCACTCTTAACGAAGAGTTTTTCCAACATCTCGTGTCAAGTTTCTAGTAGTCTATGTATTGCCAATGGAGTTGCACCAGGAACACACTTAAACACCGATTGCGTGGTGTGTGTACTAATGTTTAGTGATCTAGGGTTAATAAACAACAACGAGCTTACTCGTAACGAGAGTTTTTCCAACCTCTCGTGTCAAGTTTCTTAGTCTATCTATTTGCCACTGGGATTGCACCCGAAACACACTTAAACAAACCGATTACGTGGTGTGTGTACTCATGATTAGTGATCTAGGGTTAATAAACAACAACGAGCTCACTCTTAACGGAGAGTTTTTCCAACATCTCGTGTCAAGTTTCTAGTAGTCTATGTATTGCCAATGGAGTTGCACCAGGAACACACTTAAACACCGATTGCGTGGTGTGTGTACTAATGTTTAGTGATCTAGGGTTAATAAACAACAACGAGCTTACTCTTAACGGAGAGTTTTTCCAACATCTCGTGTCAAGTTTCTAGTAGTCTATCTATTGCCAATGGAGTTGCACCAGGAACACACCTAAACACCAATTACGTGGTGTGTGTACTCATGATTAGTGATCTAGGGTTAATAAACAACAACGAGCTCACTCTTAACGGAGAGTTTTTCCAACATCTCGTGTCAAGTTTCTAGTAGTCTATCTATTGCCAATGGAGTTGCACCAGGAACACACTTAAACACCGATTACGTGGTGTGTGTACTCATGTTTAGTGATCTAGGGTTAATAAACAACAACGAGCTCACTCTTAACGAAGAGTTTTTCCAACATCTCGTGTCAAGTTTCTAGTAGTCTATCTATTGCCAATGGAGTTGCACCAGGAACACACCTAAACACCGATTACGTGGTGTGTGTACTCATGATTAGTGATCTAGGGTTAATAAACAACAACGAGCTCACTCTTAACGAAGAGTTTTTCCAACATCTCGTGTCAAGTTTCTAGTAGTCTATGTATTGCCAATGGAGTTGCACCAGGAACACACTTAAACACCGATTGCGTGGTGTGTGTACTAATGTTTAGTGATCTAGGGTTAATAAACAACAACGAGCTTACTCTTAACGGAGAGTTTTTCCAACATCTCGTGTCAAGTTTCTAGTAGTCTATCTATTGCCAATGGAGTTGCACCAGGAACACACTTAAACACCGATTACGTGGTGTGTGTACTCATGATTAGTGATCTAGGGTTAATAAACAACAACGAGCTCACTCTTAACGGAGAGTTTTTCCAACATCTCGTGTCAAGTTTCTAGTAGTCTATGTATTGCCAATGGAGTTGCACCAGGAACACACTTAAACACCGATTGCGTGGTGTGTGTACTAATGTTTAGTGATCTAGGGTTAATAAACAACAACGAGCTTACTCTTAACGGAGAGTTTTTCCAACATCAAGTGCCAAGTTTCTAGTAGTCTATCAATTGCTTTATAGATAAAACTGTCAGTTCCTGTTTTATTCACCGAAGCATACCCATGAGTGAAGCAAAAAAGGGAAAAAAAGGAGTGAAGCAAAAAAATGCTAATATTTAAAATATTTTACTTGATTTGTGTGATTTCACGTCTGCCATTTACGAATATCAGTTTCAAAGACTGCAGAGGGCTCTTAATTCCTCGCCCAGATTAATTTTCGGACAGATAAAACACGCAATATCCCACCGCTACTCAAAGAGGTACACTGGCTTACAAGCCTGGAAATAATGAACTACAAGCTTTGTCTGATGGTTTATAAAGCTCTCAACAACTTGACACCGTATTACATACAACAGCTATCTCAAAAAATGTTACCAACAGAGAGAAACATTACACAGAGTTCTGTAAGACCACAAGGCGCCAACACCTTACTAGAACTCAGCAGAATGTAGAATTTTATTAGGCAATTAGTTAGTCTCTGTTAGCAGAACTGCCTACTATGAATGCGCCTATAGTGTGACACGCTCAGTAATACGAAATCATCCCATCCCCTGACTTACGCAATGCTTAGAGCTTTAACACTTTCCGGAAAGGACTGAAGACAACTATGTTCTCAAAGAGCACCCTTAGGATTATATAAATCATAAACGATGCTATAAAAATAAACTTACTACTTAAGATTATGAATTTATAATCGCAGTCTTTTACTCTGAAGCTCATTTTATTTTACTAGAGTTTACAAGCGAAACTTTACTTATAAAATTAAATGCTGCTAATATTTAAACGACCAAATATAAAATGGCTTGTGAAATATGGCGGGAGCAGCACGAAGCCGTGTTGTTTATTTTAAGCCACTGATTGGTTGGACCCGATCCCATTAAGTTTCATCCAGACTACGAGTACTGTCACCAAAGTATCATACATCCCTTAATATCGTCTTTATCGGTCCAGTCTGCGGTACTCGCCTTGCCCTTGCGAGATCTGTCCTGACATTACTCGCTCATCTCCGACGTCAGTCGGTTGGCAAATACGTCGCAGATTATTGACAGCTTCCTTGTTGAATTGGCGACTCTTAATCATAAAATAAATATTGATATTTTAAGATAAAAATTGGTGAATCTCTTCTGTTATCCGAGATTCCGTATCCTCGACTAACGTCCCTCCGGGAATGGAGTCAGGATATTTGTTTACTCTGCCACTGGGATTGGTTTGGGATTTAGCTAAGAACTTTTACTTACGTCAATACTTGGTGCGGTTTTATCAGTATGCTATACGAAAGATTGTTTATTTTCTCCGCTTTGATCTTACACAATACATCACCAACATAAAGTGGAATTCCCTTAGGTGCAGACGATGATGATAGATCGCCGCGTATTCCGTATTATTATAAATATATACATCATATATTTTCAGTAGAATTTTTGTACCTTTTAGAATAATATTTTTATAGGTATTTAATTAAGTTCAGTAAAATTAGATTTTTTAGATTGGATTATTATTTATTCTTCAGTTATAAATTCGCTTAGCAAAATCAGTTAGTGGTAACATTATTATTTTTAACATATAAGATACTCCCTGTTCAATATTATCAGCTTTCTTGTCAAAAAATTGCACTAAATAAGTGTTATTTTACTAATTTGATAGATAATTTTGGTCATTGGATTGCATAAAGCACGAAAAATTAAATTAAGTTTTTATTTTTCTTCAGTTACTGCACTTAACTGGAACACGTAATTCATACTAATTCCGCAATAATCACTCATCTTTCCAAAATGTTTGCACGTCTGTGGTCGTACTAACTCACATTAGAATGCTCAAAAATCATTATCATATTTAAACACTAATGGCATAAAATAATTTTTCCAATAAAACAAAAATCATAGACATTACCACGATTTTTATGTGTTGTATTTCATGTTAAAGTTCTATGCCTATAAAAAGACATCCATTACATGTGGTCTACAAAAAAAGGCAACAATATAAAATTAATACTAATTTATAATACAAACATCAGTACATTTTAAATTGTAAATCTTCCGTGACTGCATTCAAAACATGTTTTTAAGTTTTTGAATATTTCTACCTTTCCTTTTATACCCCGCATATGAAATAAATACACAAATAAGTAATTAATTCCGCAGAAATTAAAGTTCTTCAGTTCATTTTTGCTTGCGTGGAATGCACGTCCCTAGAATCCTAAATAATACAATCCAATCCATTGTTTCCATTTAATCTATTACCAAAATCATAATCCGCTGAGTACGGGGGTGAGAAATAGTTTTTCGCTCGTTCCCAAATTTCCGATTGTTTCTCGCTACAAAGGCAAAATTCATAAAGCGGCGAAACAACATGACATTTGCATACATCCGGCAACAAGGCGTAATTGGGGAAGCTACATTAATGGTGCGCGTCATTCAGCGGGAGGCTCTCGTGACCGCGGGGGTGGGAAGACAGGGGGGGCACCATGACTGCCAACTCTAGAGCATGCTGCGAAAAATGACCAAGTCAAAATACTTGTTTTGTTGAAATCTCAGCAGTACCTACAATATTTTATAAAAGCAATGGACAGTGGGAATATCAATAAAAAAGATCCACAATAAACTGCAGTAAACGTAAGGTAATGAATCAAAGTAAGAAATAAACCAGAATTAATTAAGTAAAAGACAATATGTAACAAAATAGAATGAGGAAAAGGGTAAGTGTCTGGGATTAGGATTGTGGAAAGAAAAACAGTAATCTATGTACGAGTATAATAATATGTGGTGTAGTATATACGTTATTGTAGATGATTAGTCAAAATGTACTCGATAATGACATCAAACTATGTAATAGAGACATTTCCAGGCTCTCACAGCCATTCAGAATCTTCTGCGTATAGTTTTCTGGGATCTATCTGCCGTGTATATCTGACTTCTCTGGCCGATGTTTCGTAATAGTTTGTATTAGCTTTTAATATGTTGTGTTAAACAAACTTTAGTTTTTCAAGTAAGGATATTTTTTATTGTTTTTTTCTTTTCCATTATGGATTTGAATTTTTTTTTTATTAATGGTTGGTTAGTCAGTTTCTACTGATAAAAGTTTCTTACATAGTCACGAAGCTTAAATGATTACATCTTCATTTTTTTAAAATGAGTACCTACATTTTTCCTTAAAACATGAGAAATAATTAAGATTGAACTTTTATCCAAGTATCTACTCACATTATCACGGTTCTTTTTCAACAAGCATGATTATGTGTGATACATGAGTTGATTAATTTTTCAAATAACAGATGTTCATAGATTGACTTGATCAAGACGTAAAAAATAATTTTATAATAAATTTTGTAAATTAAGTTTATTTGTTTTCTTTTCCTAGTAAATGATATAGTTCAGCGCGGCGACTTGGTCAAAAAAATTAAAGTCTCAAAATTTTGACTTGCTTAATTTTCGCAGTATGCTCACGAACTGCATTCAAACAATGTTTTGTGGTGCAACAGCGCTCGCAGTTGTTTTAGGGTAGCAGTTTCCACCACTGTTGGAATTATCCGAGCTACTTTTTTCACTACGGAAATAAACACAAATTTGTTCATGAGACTTCAAGGGGTTACACACCTTGAGGCATTAAAAAATTTATTCAATTTTTTTTCTACGTAACTATTGCAGATACAAAATTTTATCATCATTCTTTAAAAATGCGTTTTATTATCAATATTTATGGCATTACGGGTAATATTTTTCATGAACAAATTATTTTAAAAATTTCAAAATATTCAACATATAAAATAAAAATAAAATTCCCTTAAGAATTTACCTACCACATTGTTACAACTCACCCAATTTTTGGAATTTTTGAATAAGTGATGTCTTGATTTATTTTTAAAACGTCATTCTTTATGATAAAGCAAAACACAAAACATGTTTTTTTATAAACGACAGTGGCTTCATTTTTATAAAAATCTTGCTACACGAATTCTATAGTGACACATTATGCATCAATGCTTTATTTCAACAAAACCAATTCTATATTCATTCACCTACAGAATTTACAGAAATTCTAAAAGCACTCTTTACATGCTTATTTGGGAATGTGGCGTCGTTTTTATAAAAATGTTATCTCTTGGACTCAATATAGACATTGATATAATTATCCCTCTATATTTAAACAAACCAATTGTCATAATTAATAAAAATGAATAATAATAACTTTGCTTTAACCACTTTGGTATTGCAAAATATCAACATATTTCAGAGCCCATGGTCCCTTCGTCAGGATACAATTGTATACTAACAAATTAAAAATCAAAAACCGAAGCAAAGACAATCAAAATATAAAAATTATGTATGGGAAATCAATAATAATGAAGTTTGTACCTACTGACATTAAAACCAATTTAAAAGATAATATTTAAAAAAGGACCTGGTTATTTATGATATTCAATTTAATATTAACACTTTTTCTTTTTTCTTAAAAGTGGTAAAAATAAACATAATTTTTACTCCCTTTATATTAACTCGCGGCGTCTGCTTGTCTTCTTGTCTGACGAAAAAACTTTGGATCCATTTTAAACCCCTTTCCCGTCATCCAATAGAGCTGAAACTTTGCAAGCAGACTCGTGGCGACGATCAAGAAGATCTATCAAATTTTCGTTACAAAAAATTAATAAATTTTTGGATTTTTTAAATTTTGAATGGTTTTTTCATACAACTTATTTAGTTGTATGAAAATATTTCAACCTGAAACCTGATTATAGTATAATTTTGGATTTTTGAAATTTTTTTTACTCCCTTTCGTAGCGTCGCCCGACCGAAGCCCAACGCGAAAAAATAATGTTTCAACTAGTAAATGAGAAAGAAGTATAATAAAAACACGTTTTTTATGGGTTACTTTTTTTTTAGTTAATGTCACCACAAATTATTTTTCTCTTTTTGAAAAAACCAATAATCGTATTTTAATTCACTGTTGTGAACAGTTGCATATTGATTGCCACAGTAATGGAAACAAACAACTCGACAAACATTTTCAAAGCAAAGATTTACAGAAGCTGCATTCAGGCTGTGCGGATTTCCAATCATTTTCCAGCAAACATCCTGTCGGTACCGCGCAACCAGTTTCTAATTATTGTACCTCAGCTGAGGGGTCAAACTCCACTGATATTAGGATATTAAACATTTGTGTTACGCCAAAACAAGATATCAATACATCAATTTGAAATGTCAATTTATGTATTTTCAATGATATATATAATTTACATTTATTTGTGGCAGTTAACATTCCTGTCCCAATAGAAAACTCTGCGTTAAGACAGGCAAAATTTTTAATTAGAAAATAATTAGATGCAAACACACACAAAAAATTGTTAAAATAATACCGATTATTCCATCTACACTCTGTCACATATAAATACATTACACTTTAAATTATGATAAAATTGAAATCATGATTACCTTATACATGGTATACAAATCATGATTACCTTATACTGGTCCAACGACAAAAGTTCCAAGGACATTTGATCCAACCACAAAAGATCCACGGACATGTGGTCCAACGACAAAAGATCCACGGATATTTGGCCCAACGACAAAAGGTCCACGAACACTTGGTTCAACTACAAAAGGCCCACGAATATCTGGTTAACAACAAAAGACCCACGGACATTTAGCCTTACCCCAAAAATTAATGAACTGACAAAATATTCACGACTATTTGATCCAACGACAAAAGGTCCACAAAAAAATTTAAAACGACAAAAATTCTACAAAAATTTGTACAACGACAAAAGGTCCACGGACATTTGATCCAACAACAAAGGACCGACTGAAATTTGGTCAAAACACAAAAGATCCACGGAGATAAGGTCTAACGATAAAAGATTCACGGGAATTTGATCCAAATAAAAACGTCCACCATAAAAATTCCACGCGACAAAATTCTTATGTTATTATCCCAATATTAATAATTTCGTTGTCTGGATATCCGTAACTGCCTGTAACGTCCTTAATTTCTATTTTAAAACTTTTTTCATTTTTATTATTTTATTTAAAAAAAATAAGTACTTTTTCTTTAAAAACCTACATGTAAGCGTATTCATTTTTGAAGGTTAACAGCTAATGTTATATTAAATTCTGAATAATTTGACAAAAAAAAATTACGAGATGTATCTTTAAATTCGATTTTTATTAAAATATATGCCTACGTAAAAGTCATGCTTCAATGTACGCACTGCACGACCCTGGTTACTTGGTAAATTAATTTCGAGTTTCAGAATCGAATTTCCCAATAAATGGTCGACCCATCTCTCTAATCCAATTTGTAATCATTATTTTTAAATTCTTCGAATATCTAAATTTTGATATACTTTCCGTCATTATACTGTAGGAGTATTATCACTCATATATTCCTACATTTCTTCATAATATTGGATGGAGTGGCACTGTATTGTTTACATAGAATAACGTGAACCTGCGAATAATGTTTTGTTCTCTGATTCACGAGGAATGGAAGAGCGTAGTTCGAAGCTCAGATGTGTTGTAGAAGATTGTTCTGGTTCTCGTAGGAAAATGTCTATGAAGTAGTTACTGGAGTGGAACTATACAACAAGAAGTACCAGGAAACTAAACACCTGGTAAATTGTGTATCGGTTCTAGAATTTAAATCTATGGGGATATGTAAAATGGAATCGGATGACAAGGAAATGTATTTTTAGAAAAAGCTTAAGAAGAAGTCTAACGCTTTTGAAAAATACTTGTCATAAATTTTAATTTAAATTTCTAGTGCGCACTTGTAAACAAAAAAAAAGTTACAAAAAAAGTAACCCATAAAAACCAAGTTTTTACAATACTCCCTTTCTCATTTTCGGGTTTCGTGTCTACCATATGTCTCGGAATCTCCATACAACTTGTATGAAAAAACCATTAAAAGTTTGAAAAATCCAAAATTATACTATATACATTTTTTTTAAAGAAAATTTGATAGGTCTTCTTGATCGTCGCCACGAGTTAATATAAAGGTAGTTAACAAATAAATCTTTCGAATAAAGGTTTCCGCTATCAAGGAACTGAAATTCTTAACAATCTCAACACAAATAGGAATGTGTTTTTATTTAAATATATATAAAAGGAATCCAACTTCCAAAAATTTATAAACCATTTTTTTTGTCCGTTCCTTGTGTCACTACTTCAAATATCATCTCAAATTAATAAGTGGATTGCTTAAAAAAAATAGAATATGTATGTTAGTCAATTAAAAAAGGGCTACATATATCGAAAAAAGTACGTTAATGTACCAAGAAATTGAATAAATCTCCATTCCTGCAAAGACCGCAGGTGCGTTGTTTTGAATTTTTTCGTTAATTTGATTTTTCTCTGTCTTTTCTAATTTATTAATAAATTTGTTTAAAAATTCACAGAACTTTGTTCTGAAATTGCAATTTCATAATAAAAATGTCATCATCATCATCTTCATCCTCTTGTCCTAGTAGGGTTGGGGGCCCAAAGACTCGACAAGGTACTTCCATATTCCCCTGTCTTGCGATGCTTCTGCATGAGTCAATCGGTACAGCTCAGTCTGGGGCGACCCACCAGCCGTCTCCCTTCCGGGATTGCCACGAGGATTATTATTGGTATTTGTTTCTCTGGCTTTCTTAGAATATGTCCAAAATAATAATGTGTTTTCTAAAATATATCAAAAATGTTTTACATAGAAACTTTTACTGGATGTGTATAATAATTTATTTTTACAGTATTCGGTTAAAACATCCAATTTTTTTGCATTTTTGGAAAACCTAGGCTTTTGTGTGTCTTGCATTGTTTATATTCTTGTTTTGATACAAAAAGTAACAATCAATTCTGCTACGTCAGCAGATATTTGTACAAGCCCAACCACAGATTTGTGGCTTTGATTACGGAACTGAATTCGAATTGGATCGAAGCAATAATGTAATGAAATGTACACAGCTTCCGGAATACCTATTTCTCTTCAAATACATGGCTATTTAGCGCGTTTGTCAATATTCCAATACAGCCTCAAATGAAAGCTTCCTTTTGTACGACTAACAGTATTGCTACGTAATCAAAATTCTGAAGCTGTGCGAATCAGCATTATTTATTTGATGCTTTGATTATGCTTTAGTTAATGATAATGTTTTTTATTTGATTAATTCGTACTTATAATTTTTACTTCATAAGTAAAATAAAGTGTTAGTCTACAGGATGCCCTAGAGGTACTAGTCAAGACGGAACCTACGGTTAAGGGGCATCACTAGTTGAAGGCATCCCTATAAAAAGGGACTTTATTAGTGATGTGCCGAATTGTTAAATATATATATCCGCGGATACGGATACGAATATGGATTATTGGTGTCTAGATCCGGGAATACGGATACGGATACGGACATCAAGATCCATTAAAGTATTGGCAGATAAACAGTTAAAAATTTCGTACTCTGAGTCACATTGTTCGCACCTGAAACAAGCATTCCATGTAGCACTTTTTCAGTGCAGCAGGAATTGTTTTTAATTCTCACAGTAACAAACTATTGGGGGACAAAAAAAAAATTGAATTAGAATGTCAATACTATAATAAATGTTTTAATATTTGTTTTTTCCAATATAAATGTGCCAAACATGTGATTTGAAGAACGAAAATATTTAATTGTATTTCATTTCTATCTAATTACCTGTGTTTAAAATTTCATACAATTTATGAAATTTAATAATGTAAAAGATCAGCCAAAAAGTAACGGATACAGAAACGAATACAGATCTTTCTTCTCCCTCGGATAGCCGTGGACACAGATAAGAATACAAATCTTTCTTCTCCCTCGGATAGCCGTGGACACACATAAGAATACAGATCTTTCTTCTCCCTCGGATAGCCATGGACACGGATATGGATACAGTTACGGGTTACGGGGGCTTGTAATAAATAAAACGTATTTTTTACACGGAGTGTTTTAAGCGAAAATATCATATTACGATAAACTTGTATACTATAAGAAATTTAAGGTGACTTGTATACTATAAGAAATTATAATTTTTAAGAGTAGGTAAATACGTTTAAAATTTTCGTAATCTTTTTGAAAATTACAAGCTCGTAGTAATTTTATTAAGTAATGGAACCAGCCGTGGCACAAGATTGTGTACCAAGAAATTTAAGTAAGTCTGTAACTGTCAACAAAATGATACTTATAACGTCAGTATCTACTTATGTACTGTAACAAGAGGGTAAAGAGATTATGTTCTAAATCCCTCGTAATATAAAATAAGATCCTTAACACTAGAAAATAAAAGAATCTTCTCGAGAGTTCGAAAGACCGAAGATTGTTTTGACATTTCTATCGACGCGATATCAGCCGCAAGACGATAGCGGGGGTGGTCAGTCGTGAGATAATAGGAGCGACAGATATTTAGCGAAATATTAGAGCGGAGTACCTAACTTACGATTTATATAAGTGCGACTTCTACGAGCAAGAATAAGATAGAATATTAACTAGTGATATATAAATTTTTACCCAGCGTTAATAAAGTATTCATAGACGAGTAATCAGTTGCAAATTAGTGTGAATTCAATAAAAGTGCATTATGTAATTAAATTCGTGTTAAGTGACTTTTTGAAAAGAAAATTTCGAGCAATTTCGATTATCCAGAAACTTGATGCCCAATATGTTTCAAAATTAATATGATTTCAAAATTGTTGTTAAATAAAATGAAAACATTGACTACATAAATCGGATATACTTTTTAAATTAAAACTCTGAATTAGATTTTTTTTAATATTTAGATTTTTTTTGATATTTAGATTTAATGAAAATTAAAACTAATGAGTGCATCTAATACTATATGTATATGTCATTGGAATAAATCATTTATCAAAATGTACAATTCTCTATGCAACAATGTCCGTCACTAACGGTATGAGATGGCACAAATTATAATGAGGTATAAAAAGCAATATTCTTCATTTAATATTGTCCACGTGACGCTACGCTATTCACAGCCTTAACTGGCGGCCGAAAACTATATAATAAAATTACATCATTTTTGACGGGTTATAGCTAGTAAATTAATAAAATGTTTTTGACTCTTCGACATGTAGCAAAATGTTTTGCGAGTCTAGCTTGTTAAATTATTTTATAAGAAATATATATAAAATAAATAAAACTCATGTTTTCTCAAGAGTAACAGCCAATATTACGTGCTCGCATATATACAAATTACGTAAATCACTCTGAAGTGATGTTACAGTTATAAAATATTACCTCAATATATTTTAATAACATAAATTGCAGCCTGTATTAGTCAGGGTTGCTGAGTCACTGCACGCAGGCTGTACCGGCCGGGAGTCGGGGACGTCCCCCAGGCAGGGGTAGGTTGATGGAAGGTTCTATTGGACCGATGCAAGCACAGCATTATTGCGACTGTAGCGTTATTTTGATGTATGGGATGCATTTGGTCGTTATTGAAAACTTTCGAAAACAATTTTTCTATATAACTGTGTAAAAACAGATTTATTATAGAATCACGTATTATTCAATAACATAAATGTATGGGATATATTACAAAATACGTATATTTTTCAAATAGATGAAATAATATTTGCTGATATATTTCTGTTTTTGACACTTTTCCAATAATTAAATATTGTACAACTACTTAATAAAAATATCAATGTTCAGTCCTGCTATTGTATAAAAGTGAAATGTGTATTATATAATGTTTTTGGGATGGTACAAAAAATATTCCAATAATATTCTCATTCTGTTATTCAAATATATGATAAATACGTAATTAACACCGTTATATACAGTGTAATTTACCCATCATCATCACTTTTGGCTCTACAATCCCTGGTGAGTTTGGCCTCCTTAAGAGTCTTCCTCCACTCATCTCGGTTTTGTGCCAGCTCTCTCCAATTCAGAAGCTCCAAGGCAGAAATGTATTTAAGGACGTTATCGCTCCATTTTAATGTTGGTCTTACTAAGCTCCTTCGTCCTATCGGCCTTGAGTTCAGCAGGGACTTTGGTGCTTGATGCTCGGACATTCTCTCCACATGGCCACCGAAGTCTTCCCAGTTTTATAAATGTTGTGACGTTTACTTCCTTAAACAGATAACTCATTGTTGTAACGTCTTCGCCTAAGTCCATTTTCTAGAACCAGTCACAAGATATGCGTCAAAACTTTCCTTTCAAGAACGTCCAGTGTTTGCTCATATTTCTTAGTTACTACCTACGTCTCAGCTGCGTACGTGAGCACTAGCCTAATGAGCGTTTTGTATACTAATTAATATTTTGGTGTTTCTAAACAGCAGTCAGAATTTTATCTGCTTTTGTAGGTGGAAAAAACAGAAATTTGCGTTCACTATGCGCTTCTGGATCTTCTTCTGTAGTATTATTTTTATAATAGGTATATAAATCTTGGTACCGTTTAAAAAATTTAACTTCTACGTGAGAGAGTTTGGATATGTTGGGTGCATCCTACGGCCGTGTATTTGGTCTTCTGCTGGTTTACTATGAGACCCATGTTTATGGCAGAACACTCAAGCCGGCGCCGTATTTATATCCTAAAATTCTGGTATCGAACATCCTAGCTTTAAGTGCTTATGAGAACGTTCTCGTCGCTTCTAGGCATTTCTAGACATTTATAGATGTTTCCCGAAGATAGTAGATCACCCAAGATTGCTTTAGACCATTCTCGATGTTTCGATAGTATTGACATTTACAAGGAATTCGTGACAATACTATAAACTGAGCTGTGATTCCAATATTGGACTTATAGTTGTATATTGAAAATGAGTGGTAAAATAATAGTAGGTAGACACCGCATCTCATGGCTGCGTAACTTGAGGGACTGGTACAAGTGTAACTCGACCGAGTTGTTCCGTGCGGCGAATAGAATCGTAATCACAAATATGATCACCGACTTCCGATAGATGGCTCTACAAGAAGTTGTATATTACATTTTTAGTCTTAATAATTTTGTCATATGAAGCCAATGGTATTTCTTTCTTCTTCTTCTTCTTCATGTGCCCTGTCGGGTTCCGGGGACGTTTCCCTGTCCAGGGCAGTGC
>JADDOH010004446.1:0-21841 GCA_016648135.1 Agrypnia vestita
GAACGTAGTGATTTCCGAAGTTCTGATATGCCAAATTAATTACCTTTATAAAATAAAATCAAACCCGTACTCTGAGTTAAAACCCTTTTAACAGGACCTCGCGTATTTAGCATAAGATAGGTATTTTTATAAGACTTATTAACAATTTCCCGCGTGTTTAGCATAAAATAGGTATCTTTATAACGCACAGCTAGTTTCCGGAGATCTGCGAATATCAGTTCTATATATGCCGGACTAATCAACTTAATAAAGCGCAGTAATTTCCGAAGTTCTAATACGCCAAATTAATTACCCTTTATAAAATAAAATCAAACCCGTACCCCCCTTTTCTTTTATCGTGAGCAATCAACAATGTCGAAGAGTATAATTACCCATGCACCACTTTCACTTGAAGCTAAACTATAATTTTCAAACACTGGGACACTCTAAGTCGACGGTAACTATCACTCACGGTAACTATCACTCAAAAAAACAACCGACGCGGATTTCGCACCCCCATAGATGTCCACACCGACTGCCCAAAAACTGCACTGTCTTGACGTTTTAAAACCCCCCTCGCGGGAAAAGGGCCCATATCCAGCCTCTTTGGTTTCACTAATCTATGCCATCCCTGATATCAGAATGCCGCCTACTAAGATCTATTTTTGCGGTCCATAACCCTGACACCACTCACAGCCGTCATTGACTCCACCTTTCTGTTGCCGTCCCTGTCCCTGTCCCTGTGCCTGTTTTGGGGCGGACTCGGTGGCCTCGGACGATTTAAATCCGCTTCGCAAGCGCGATAATTAATTTTTAATATTTAATTTCTAAGTTCAGTCCATATTGTCGTTTGATCAACCGTATCCACAATCTATCGGGTACTCCCCTAATCATAGTTGATGTTTTTTCACTATCTACCATTATCATGTCCCGTTCCCTCGTATTTTCACTCGTCTTCATCGGAAATTTAACGATTCTTGACCGCTATATCATGGGATCAATTTCCCTATACTCACCATGTACACACTGCATACCTAGATATAACAATCATCCAAAGGTACTATACCTAATTTTAAATTAATTTTGGGCGATCTTTTCTCGTGGATCACCCAATGAATCCTGTCTTACGCCCGCGGCACCCCGCGCACAGGGACGTATTAGGTCCCTCCGTTGCGGAATTTAAACATTGAAGTTCTCCGGTTGTACCCAGGGCTCACGTAGCCATGTCGTCTATATATTAATTTGTAACCATTTATTATTATTTTTATTGGCGGTAAGATTGATCCACAAAATACCTATTGTTACGGACAGGACAAAGCCTGCGCCTACCGTCAGGCAACCGAACTTTCGAGTTCTGTAGTTGACGTAATCACGTCATATAAATGGTAGAAATTTCTGATGTGAATGAAGCAGAGCAAAGGCCCCTTTCAGGGCCAACGCCGATCGCCGTGACCCGGTTGGGGATGGGTACCGTGCCGAGGACAGCGCGCGAGTTTTCGGCTGCGGTGGTTGTCCTTATACGTGTCTCGGCGTCAGGCGGCGGCACCCGGGAGAGGGGATGAGCGAATGCGGAGCCTCAGCTCCATGAGATCGCATCCCGCTGATGACAATGGAAATGCGTTAGAGTGCATGATCTGAAATGTGTATGTTTTTACTGAAAATATTATATGAAAATATTAATGTTCAGATTTTTTAACATTTCAGAGCTCTCTAATATGATGGAAATTAATGGTTTTTTGATTTCAGATGGAACTGAATCACAATTTTACGTAATAAAATACCGCATTTTCATTGTTTTAATAAAAAGAGCGGGCGGGAGATGTTTTTATTTGCGCACAAGGCGCATTTTGTACCCTATTATAATCATATTTGCCAGATAAGCAACATTAAAGTTGTCTCACCACTTGTAAAAAATTAAGTAGTAGAGTCACACACATGCACACACGCTGTAAGACATATAAAGGTTGTCTACAGATGACACAATAAATGATTGACTGTATGGCATAACAGATTGCCAACAGATCACTGGTAAAAAACATACAATTTTTATGGCAAGGAAAAATCTAAATACTTTTTCAAATACATTATTAATGAGTGAATCACAATCACATTAACATGGAAACATAAGTCTGACAACACCAACACACAACCAGCCGCCGCTTATGAGCGACATACTGGGCTGGGTTTTTTCCATACAAATGCTCATGAAAACACACAAACCGGAATAACTTCCGTCAGAGGTGTCCCATTTTGATAATTCTTTTTGCATAATGATCAGTGGATCAATACCTATCTAGAGAATATACACACTCATATGTGCAAATAATTTTGAATAAATTACAAAATTAGTTTTTTGTTGAAAAGTTTAAAAATTCATAACTATAGTAAGCTGCGACTTACAACAAAGTGTGATATATCAACAGATGCGCTGCAACGCACTCTATATAATAGACACAAAAAACTAAACCTATAGGTTAATTTAGATTTTTAAGAAATTTATTTATTGAAATTTCATAGCCCACCGGGCCAGAAAATGAGATATATTTTAACTGTTGCTTTAATAATAATGTCTCAAGATTGCCACACAATATGTCAGGCTGTTTATTGAGACCCAGCCCATGTAATGACATATATGTAAATCCTCCGGGGGAGGTGCGTTTAATTTAATAATTAAAAAACTGTAATATATGTAGTAGAAATAAGCGGCCGGAACGCGCCATTTGTATGCAAACTGTAACTTGTTTTAATTGGCTTCGAGGCCGGGGCCTCCTGGTCCCGGCCGAGGGTATAAATATCGCATTCAAGGCGGACCGGCTTCAGTCTGGTTTAGAACGCCGTGGCAAACCCTTCACGTGTGTTTCATTTACTTACCCGACTACCTCCTACGATTTTGCTGCCTGCTGACGTCGACCGCTCTTGAGCCCGAGACGAAGTACTTCACCGAGATCTGCTGTTGCTGCCTGCTAACGCCGAGCGCTCTCGCTTCACGCCCGGTATTTGATATCGGCGGCATTCGCTTTGCGGTGTGCTGACGCCGAGCGGACATTGTCACCTTGCAATACCTACTGCTTCTGCGGTGTGCTGGCACTGAGCGGACATTCACGCTCGGTACCTACTGCTTCTGCGGAGTGCTGCCCGCTGGCGCTGAATTTGCCAAGCTAAGTATTCCATCGCAGTTCAACCGTCTTTTTTAAGACGAATTATTCTTGACGACCTCGTCGAGTTTAGACATTTTGCTCGAAGCAAATTCTTTTGCTGTCGCCTCTGGTGCACATTCCCGTGTACTAATATCGCTCTTTTTCCAGCTGCTCACACGGTGCGCCCGTGCTGTGTGAGACATCCCGAAGGCTTCTGAAGCGGAATCAGCGGACCGCACCTTTGTTGCCTGTTCTGTGCGGAACACCTACGTTACATAAACAGTGAATATTCTCGAACAATATAATACTGGAAGAGTACTATTCGCTATAATACAATAAACTATTAATGTAAGTTAAAGTAAATTTTTAAATTCAGTGGAAATTTTTTTTAGATTGTTTTGCTGTTAATTTTCCCAAAACAAAATAAATAAACACACAAATACACACACTCACACAACCCCACTATTGAAAATGTTTTTTCTTATTTCTTTTATCGATTGTATATATGTGTTTTCTTGTAATTGGCACAAACCTATGTACATCAATTATTGTTTTTTTTCCAAGATTAATTAATTATATGGCTGTAAATAAATAAAATAAATAAATAAATAAGCCTCCAGTGCAGCAGGCAAGGCGTCGGATCAATTCAGTGCTTACTTATCGCCAAGGTACTGGACGCCTCCGCTGATAACTATATACTACTCACCATGTTCTTAGAGGTGTGTTGAAAGATTGCTAGTATCTGTCGAATCGGTCTCAAGCAGTTGTCTGTATTTGTACGTATCTCATTATTACATGCTCTTGCTATATCCGTTCCACTTCACATTATTGTTCCTCCCGTCTTTGAATTTCTATCACACTATGTTCTCCTAT
Organism: Agrypnia vestita; assembly: GCA_016648135.1. Classification (NCBI taxonomy): domain Eukaryota; kingdom Metazoa; phylum Arthropoda; class Insecta; order Trichoptera; family Phryganeidae; genus Agrypnia; species Agrypnia vestita. The sequence continues at coordinate 3,990 of JADDOH010004446.1, forward strand.
GTTTTTGGTACTTATATACTTGCTTTTTCGCGTTATATTACATTTACTCCCAATTATATTTGTTTCATTTATCCATCCATCTATAAGATCCCCATACGCTTTATCCTTTTATTTCTTGTGTATATGGGCCGCAAATTCATATTATTTTATTTACAATATTCTTATCTGGATACACTTGTTCCAATTATGTTTTGTGGGTTATTACTACCAAACCCGGTGAAGTCTGAGCTAGAATAGCCAATCGTATACACGTTATCCGTTCTGATGAGACTACGCTAATGTCGGACAGGTTTGCAGTGATTACATAGTTAATATACTGTATCTATATTCGAGTATTTTCTTTTCTTGTTGTGCCATTAATATGCTTACACGTTATCGTTATCCCTTTCCTGACTATATATACCGTCATTGCGCAATTACCTATCTGTTGTAAAAGCCTGAAGAGCGTTAGTCTACAGATAAATATAATAGAATTATAGTTAACTTTTCTATCTGCCTACGTTATCCGACTCCCGCGAAACGAAAATGAATCATTATTCGCTTCTCGATAGAGCGTTAGTCTACAGATAAATATAATGGAATTATAGCTAACTTTCCTATCTGCCTACGTTATCCGACTCCCGCGAAACGAAAATAAATCATTATTCGCTCAGTTAAGGTCACCCCTCTGGTACATCGTATACGTTTAATCTGTGCTTCGCGGCCAATTTGTTTAAATTATTTATGTGGCGCTTTCTCTCGCCATCTCACTGATTAGGACCTGCCTTCCTTACTTTTGCTTATATTCCGCATCTCTGTTGCACGGGAATCCACTCGAGATGACGATTTATGGCTCTTAAACGGTTTCAAAAACCCAGTAAAAAAGCCCATAATTCAGAAACCTCGTGGAAATGTCAATATCATCGTCACCTTGGAGTAGACGCTAATCGTTTTTTTAATAGTCCAAAACGCAATAACCGCGATCCAAATCTCTGAAAACCATGTTCGGTATATTTTTATGGGGAACACATGTGGACCGCATCGATCGTCAACCATTTATACCAAACACGGCTTTACCTATAATTCTAGCCTCCACCACAAGATTAATATGATTTATATATATAAGACAACTGAGCCGCATAAAAAAAAAAGTGTTCGTGTCCGGAACAGGGATCACTGGGGTATTTCTTATTGTAGGTTATGCCCCTGTAAACTCAGATAAAGACGAAGTGAAAGATGAGTTTTGGACGAGTGTAAGAGATGTCATAGACATGAAAAGCGACAGCGAAAGATTGATTTTGGCTGGAGATTTGAATGGGTGGGTTGGAACTCGAAGAGATGGCTTCGAGTCTGCGCTTGGTATATTTGGGGATGGAAGGACGAATGGAAATGGCGATAGTTTGCTTGAAGTATGTTTGGAGTGGAACCTTTTTGTATCCAATACTTTTTTTGAACACAAAGGAATCCACCAATATACGTGGGAAAGAGGAAATGAAAGGTCAATGATTGATTTCGTTGTAATTGACTCTAGATTGAGGTCCGCCACTGTTGACACCAGGGTGTTTCGGGGCGCTGAAATTGAAACGGATCACTTTCTTGTAGTATCAAGAGTGAATCTGTTTCATGGGTGGCGATCTAAGAAGAAAACAGTGGTAGCCCCGACTAGGGTCAAAATCGAAAGATTGCAAGAGAAGGATACCAGGGAAAAGTTTGAAAGGAAAACCGCTGAAAGGTTAAATGAGAAATGTATGGAAGAGCTCAATATTGATAGTGCATGGGAACACATCAAAAAGAGCCTGTATGAGTCAGCCAAGGAAGTGTGCGGTGTGACCGTCCAAGGAAGGAAGAAAGGAGATGCATGGTGGGATGACGAGATTAGAGATCTTATAAACGAAAAGAAAACAGCGTGGTGTAACCTCTTGGCAACAAAGAATGGAGATGTGAATGGATATACGCTAGCAAAGGATTTATATATTGTATATATTGTATGATATATTGTATGTAAGAAAAAGGTAAAGCACTAAGTGAAAGAAAGAAAGGAGCGTTTGAGGAAGGACGAGGGACTTAAATTGACTCAGAACTTCCAAGAGAATATCAAGATCTTTTGGAAGGAAGTTAAAAAGTCTCGAAGTGGCACGAAAAGAGGTTGTGTGAATGCTATTATGTCAAAGAATGGATAGATGCTTAGAAACGAAAATGAAATAAAAGATAGATGGAAGGAATTTTTTGAAGAAATGTATGAGAGTAATGGGAATGTGAGTGAGGACTCCTTTGAGGCGTCCAATGGATTTATGAATAGTGACGACAGTGTGATGATGAATGAAATTACTGTGGAAGAAATCAAAAGAGCATTGAAGCACATGGCAAGGCTGTGGGTTATGACAATGTTGCTGTCGAGTACATTAAGGGTGGGGGTCCAGTAATACACACGTGGCTTCATAGACTCTTCAACCAATGTTTAGAGGGCAGCTACACTTCTAAGGATTGGAGAAGAGCTGTTATCATGCCTCTATACAAAGGAAAAGGGTCGCGAATGGACTGCGCGAACTATCGGGCCATTAGCCTATTGAGCTCTGTTGGCAAACTGTATGCGAGAATTTTGATAGAAAGAGTGAGGTTGACAACGAAAGAAAAAGTGTGGGATGTACAAGGAGCCTTCATGAGTGGAAGAGGATGCATGGACCAGATTTTCTCACTGCGCCAGATGACCGAAAAGTTTTTGGCAAAGAACCAAAAACTTTTTTGTGCCTTTGTGGATCTCCAAAAAGCGTATGACAGAGTGATAAGACGAAAGTTATGGAAGGTTTTGTCTGAATATGGGGTGAAGAGTAAACTCATACAGGCAATTGCATCCATGTACGAAGGAAGTAGTGCTTGCGTGAGAATTAATGGGACATTCACATCATGGTTTGATATTACAAAAGGTGTCAAACAGGGATGCGTAATGTCACCATGGCTTTTCAACCGGTATATGGATAATTGTATGAAAGAACTGAAGGAACTAGAAGTTGGAGCGAAAATGGACGGACTCACCATATCCTGTCTGCTATACGCAGACGATGCAGTATTAGTGGCTAACAGTGAAGCTGATCTGAAGTGCTTGGTATACAGGATGTCCGATGTATGCATGAAGAGTGAACTTCTGATGAATGTCAGCAAATCGAAAGTGATGGTATTCGAGAAAGACGAAAGAGTGACTAAGGGCCGGTTGTTTCAAGTTGGATTAAAGTAAGCGTTCTTTTAAAGCTCAGATTTTTACGTTCTCCACCAATCAGACGATCCTTTTTCGTAAAAATCTATGCTTTAATTGAACGCTTACTTTAATCCAACTCGAAACAACCGGGCCTAAGTGTGATGTAACTATAAACAAAGAATGCTTAGAACAAGTGAACGTTGTGTATTTGGGAAGTATGTTTAGTAGAGACGGCAAGGCTGAGAATGATATCGAAAGGAGAGTGACTGCGGGAAACAAAGTTAATGGTACACTAAATGCAATTATGGCCAATAGGAATCTGTCAAAGGAAGCAAGACTAGCGGTACATAATGGCGTTCTAGTGCCAACCCTTATGTATGGAAGTGAAGCCTGGAATTGGCAAAGGAGGAATGAAAGTAGACTGAATGCGGTGGAAATGCGGTCACTAAGACGCTTGTGTGGAAAATCTTTGGTCGATAGAGTGAGGAATGAACAAATTAGAAGTGAATGCAATGCTGGCTGTAGCGTGGTAGATAGAATAAAGAAAGGAGTGCTGAGATGGTTTGGTCATGTGGAACGTATGAACGAGGAAAGGATGGTTAAGAAAATATATGAGGCGAGTGTTGAAGGCAACAGGAACAGAGGGCGTCCGCGAAAGACCTGGCACGATCAGGTACTACAAGTATTTGAGGATGGCCCTGTTAAAAGCCGCAACAACCGTAGAACGTGTGTGAGAAGATGTATGAATGTGGCCGAAGCAAAAGTGGTGTGCCAGGATAGAAGATTGTGGCGTTCAATCCTCTCTGCCTACCCTTGCGGGGAAACGGCCTGATGGTTAGTTAGTTAGTTAGTTAGCAATAAAAGTGGTTGACATTTGTAAAAAAATATTCAATAAATCATATTTTAATCAGAGTCGAGTCGATCTTATACAAATACACCTTTTTAAATATGTTTGAATATTACAAAGTTGGTGGCAAAAACGTCAAGTTACTCGTATCTGTTTGCTAGTCCGGGAAGCCTTTGCAGTGGGAAATTAATAACGTAGTTGGTATCTGCAGATTCCAAGGCAAAACCTTCATGACTTCTAGTTACGCGAGATGGAACAGCAGATACGTTCTAATAGTTGAGGACAGTCGATAGTTCCGTTTAGTAATCTGGTGGAAAAGAGAAATATGTTGAGGGAATTAATTGGCCTGACCAGGCTAACCAGATACTGGGAAGATAGTCTGTAAGAAGCCTCAACAATCGAAGGGCATGCATGAAAAGATGTATGAACGTGGATGAATCGAGTCTGTGGTGCTTCATCCTCTCTGCCTACCAATGCAGAAACAGCGCAAGGAAGATAGATTTATTTAAGTATTAGAAAGTTTTTACTATTTTAGTTTACAAATTGCATCATATGTTTTGACATTTGGTTGGTTTTATCTATGATTATCATCAGTTTACGCAATCCATAGATAAAGGCTTTATTCTCCTTTGAGTATCCTTACATAAAAAATAAATAAATTACACATAACGATGTTTTGTCTTTGATGAATTAGTGGTTCTTAATGATATCTAATAACTGTATTGAGGAGTAGATAACTAGTCAAATTTTTAAATAAAAATGTATTTCTAAATTAATGTAGGTCCGGTTAGAAAAGAAAATAGAAAAGAAGATAGATTGTGTTTGTGTGTACAATTAAATGATTCTTCTGTGTATAGTTTTCTGGGATGATGTGCCCTGTCCTGATGATGGACCCTGCAATGGAATCCGAAACGTTGGCCAGAGAGGTCACATATACACGGCAGAATATCCCAGAAAACTGAACAACTTCTGAACGGCCGTGAAAACCTAAGGACATTTTTAATTAAATGATTCCCATGAATAATGATGATGATGAGTTTTTGAATTCATTATATCTTGAATAAATGATTTTTCACTATCGCGCCTTTTGCGAAAACCTCAGAATTAACTATTCAACATTTTTGTAGTCTATGATTTGCATCTCCTCTACGGACAATACAGAGATGTACGGAAATGTTAAAAAGTATTACGAAATTTGAAAGTCTAATAGTTTTTTTAATACTTAAGCTTCTTGATTATATCTCACATTTGAAATCAGGGCAATCAACTATCACCATAAAACAAGCTCTCGAAAAGAACGGATCTATGCGGAATATGCCCAATTTTTCATTCATCCATCTTTAATGGTCAACCGGTGCGCGCACTTCACCTCACAGAATTAATGAACAATGAAGCTACTCCTCACCGGCGCGCTGGTGGGCCTTCCTGGAGTACTCCGAGCACTCCTGCTTGATGTCGGGAAGCCATATGTCCATCTCCGTGTAGGGCGCTCCACCGTCCGCTCCCTCATCGCCGCTCCCGGCTGCAGACCCTGGCTCGGGCTTCACGGCAGGAACATCTTGGTCAGAACGGTTCATGGTTCTAGCTTCCAACTAGTGAGAGAAGCAAATGGCGACTAGGGATGGGCGTTGAATGGACGAACTAGTTGAAATCAACCGTTGACGTTGCATCGACGCGTCGACCGTTTACGTTTATCGCATAGACTAGTTGAATTCGTAGACGGTGGACAGCGGACGCCGTGGTCGGTGGACGATTCGAGATTAACGCAATGCAAAGCAACGAGCGAGAGCAAGACAAAACGTCTCCGTTTATTTCTCTCGCTGTCGACTTGTAGATGCCATAGACGTCATAGACGGCTCGACGGGTAATTTCATTTCAACTCTAAAGTACACTACCATAGAGTGCAGATCTGTGTACACGAACTATGACTAGAGATTTGAAATTTGAATACATGCGTAGGGCGAGATAGGCTTAATAAGCTATTATCTATTATTTTTTTACTTGATTTTTTGTGATGTCACGTGCGACGATTCGGTGAATTCCCAATTTTACGCTGTATAAAATAAAACAATTCTGTTTAATTATTTTATTTTTTATTGAACTATTATTAATTAACAGGCCGGCTAGATATTTTTCTAAAATCAATATTTTATTCGATCGATCTCGACTTCTTATATTTACCTGAAAAGGGATGCTAAAATTTAATTATTGTGTTATTTCCTTACTTTTCAACTTTAGCATATAAATGATAAACAAACTTGTAGGGAATAAAAATTTCTATACCTAACTATGGTCCTTATTCAGGAGTCCAACATTAATTATTGTATATGTAATATAATCTTGAATTTAGGTTTAATTAATTTTTATTATAAATTCCCTATTTTCAACTTTGTAGATAAAAAATTAATCTATTATAATTTTGTTTACACCACTTTTTATTGGTTTTTTACATGTTTCGGGAACAATGTTCCTTTTCTCAAATTGAGCCTTAAACTAAAGTTGACAAATAATACAGATATATTTATTTATTAATAAAGTCACCACAAAGTGAAAGTCTGACTTTGAAAGATGTATTCTTCAATAAATTTCTAGATAACATCTCAAATGTAAAGTATTTTTAAATTATGTATTTATTTATAAATTTATAGATAATAAATAAATGTAAAGGTTTTTATAATTTTATTTAACTTGTATTGAAACGAATGAATTTTTCGTAATCGATTTGAGTTAGTGTAGTGATAGTCCAACGTTTTACAAAAAATAATACTCATAATCAAGGCAGGAATATAGTCCTGCTAGGTTATTATTGTTTTACAAATAACCCTGTACACATGTAATAATGTGTATCTAATATATTTTTTTATACACACATTGCTTTGTACTTTATATTTTTAATTTTTATACTCATATTTTAATGCTTATACCCGATACTTTCACTGCTTATATATGTAGTTTATATTTATATTTTACTGCTTACACCTGATATTGTTGTGTATACCTACTTCTTTCTTTATTATATATAGAAAGAAGTATATAAAACAATATGTAAAAGCCTATAATGTGCGTAAACAAATAAATAATAAAATATTTCTTTTTACATATAAGCACAAGTAGCGGTTTTACTTTCCCCGAAACTATATTCCTTCGAACTTCTTTAAATTTTAAAAATTAACGTAATAAAAATAACCAACGGTTGTGCCGTCGAGCAGCGTCGCGTCAAACAGTAGACAGTTGACTATCGTCCCGATGTTTAGATAAACGTCCGCGACGTCCGCGTAACGAAGTTGACGCGTCAACTAGTTGACGAATTCAACTAGTTGATCGTCTCGTCGATGGATGGACGTGGACGGTCTCGTTTCGTCGACGGTAAATACGTCGACGACCCATCCCTAATGGCGACTGTCAATTGAGTGCCGACCATAGACACGTGTAAGGGGCATAGACAAATTATCTTGCAAATTAATGATCGGTAGGTCTTTTACAAATTAAAATGTCATGTTTTAAAAATGTGACCAGCGTTCCATTCTCGAATTCAAAATGATTATGAATATGCAACTTGCAGTTGGAATGCGAAAAAAATGATAAACATAATAATGGAATCATATTTGATTAGTACTCAAACAAAAACAATCTGTGTGTGTTTGCGTGAGAGAGAGAGATGTACTTTGTGATACCGAAGGTATAAGGAAATAAGATAACGACAAGAATAATAATTCTAATAATAAATGGAAATAACTTACTGAGGCCCACAAAATGTCATCAAAAAATATTCGAAATCGACAAACGTCAGATATTTGATAAACATAAAAAATCGTGGAGGGAAAAATGTGTACTGCCAGCAGTGAAATTTTAAAATATATCAGAATAATAAAGTATTAACAAATATGGCGGACTTATTTAAAATGTTATAGCAAAGACAGCAATATCCAATTAAGTGACAAGAAAAAGCTGCACTGTCCACTATTTGGAAGCCAGCAGTAGTTTGATATAAAAGACAACATTTCAACTCAATAAGGATAAATAAATTATTATTTTTTTATGTAGAAAACAAATTTTATCGAATAAAGTATAATGTTCAAGGAGTATGTTACAGTAATAAAGGCAACCCATAAGGATGAAAAACAATTATTACTTTTTTTAATGTATCATAAATATCATGTTCAAGGAGTAATGTTAAGATAATCTTTATTTAAAAAATGAAAAAAAAAACATAACAAACAAGAACTCATTTTCAAAGTAAACGTAACATTGAAATATATAAATTCAATAAGATAATATTATATAAAATTTATCTCAGAGAATTTTTTTTTAAATTAATTGAAATATCAAGTGAAGTACATTATTTTCGAATTTCACAGACTAGTGCAAAAACACATTTAAGTAAATTATGCACAATGTTAAAGGAGTATATAACAATGATATAAAATAAAACAAAAACCTTTTTAATGAATATTTTTTTATAAAAAGGGAAATGCGAATACGGAATACGTGTCGCATCAATATTCTTACTAATCTCAAACAAAGCCAAAAGCCTGTGCTATGAAAATAGGCCTAATTTGCTGGTGTCGGGAATGGAGCTCACACCACCGACCATCAGATCACTAGGCGAACACATACACCAACAAGCTACTCATTGAATTGAATAAATACAAAAGAAATGCCGGAATTCAAAAAAGAATCGTTTTAGATTGAAAAGATACACTGCCACACTTTTATACACACATTCGCGCACAAGCGCAACGCGACAAGGTCTCGCGCACAGATTTATCACGTGACATAGTATGCTGACACATCCTACGAGAACGTGGACCAACACGCGCGGGCGTGAAAATATTGCCTCAGTTTTGGCATTGCGTCCGAAACGCGCGGTTTACTTTTGGAATCAATTACAAAAAATAATATATATTTTGTCGTGACGTATTTCTGGTTATTTTAGAGCGTATCTTGCGTATTTATTTTATAATTTTTAAAGTATTCAATTCGTTTTTATTCTGAAACAAATGCTTTTAAATTTGTATCATTTTTCGTGTTGTATATTATGCGTGTTTTTACAAATTTCCAACTGCTATTGTCGAATGTTTATTTTTTAGTTTTTCACTTCGTTTGAAATTTCTGTAATATTTTAAAATCAATTAACCAAAATCAAGGCAGGAATCCACCTGTAGGTAAAGTAAAGTAAAGTAAGGACTAGCTCTGTTACAACCTGGATCAAGGCAGAAATATAGTCCTGCGATGTAATTAATGTTTTCCAAATAACCCTGTTTTCTTTTTTTCTCTTTTTCCCTTCTGTTTTTAATTTCCTCAAATCGATTACATGTACTTTATATGTAGGGAAAGGTAATACGAGATGATCCCCTTAAGCGGGAATCGCTGTAAAATACCTATTTTTCAAGGTAAACCAAAAATAAAAGCGATTACTACGAGTATATTTATCTATCCAACTTTCCTTATACTTAAAACCAGAAATTATTTTAGGTTTCATTAAAATATTTCTTTTTTTTTTAAACCTTACAAAGTAAACATCTTGTACACCCCTATGGGTAAGATGATCCCCAAGGTAGAGGTAAGATGATCCCTATGATCATCTTACCCCCATTCCGAGTAAATAAATATTTTTATGAAGAAAAAGGTTATAAAAAACAAAAATACGCAATACTGAAACATATTATTTATTTAAAATAGTCATACATCTTACTCATGTTAAGTTTCTAGTTAAGTAAGATAATAAAATTAACAAAATCAAAAGTCAGATGACTTTAAAAGTCACAAAAATTAAAAACAAAAATAAAAGAGTCTTCTAAGTTAGATATTAATTTGTACCAGTTACATTAGTCATAATGAGATCAATTTAAATGTTATATTCCTTTCTGAATACCTAATTAAGCGAACAAATCGTTCAAAAGTAGCGAAAAAACCATTTATGAATGAATAACGAAAAAAACTTATTAGATAGGTGACCGTCTAAAATCAGCATTACCTACTGAGTCCTCTTCGGATGGCTTCGTGTGGCGTAGAAAATGTTCAAACCACTGGGTAAAAACCTCCTGTTTCATCCACCCTGATGCAATATAGGCCTAAGCAGACCCTGGGGGTGCCCCTCCATGAGATCAATCTTCCTACGGATCCTTTGAAAAATAAACATCGGTGGAACGAAAGTTCTAGAAGCAGACATGCAAATAACAGCCGTTGTAGTGATTCCTCGTTCAGCTGATGTAACCCGTGCTTCTTGTTTTCGATGATATAGATATAGAAAGGAATCATCTCGACCCAAGTCCCACTTTTTCATTCAATGTTTATAACATAACCTATAAGCACGCGGTTATGTCCACGTGGCCCAAATAAAAAAAATTAAGCACATTAAAAGCCTCAAACACAACAGTAATTACATGTAACATTGTTTGAATAAAAGTAACATAAGCTCAAAGTCATGCCTAACTTAGATCAGAGGTACACAATTTTTATTTTTTCTCGTCTAAATCGATGTATCGCTCACGTCGCCAGTATGATTTGACTGAGGTGGGGTGTCCAAAGCTATGTTTTACCAGTGAAATCAACTACATGGCGTTAGTGGTTTCAGTACAATCGCAAAGGATCATCTTACCCCAAGGGATCAGCTCGTACTACTTTCCCCTACTTCATCCTCTTAATGTACTGTAATCTTAATATCTATCTGTCTTTTGTGATTTTAACTTGTAAAGCCCGGTTGTTTCAAGTTGGATTAAAATAAAAGTTCGTTTAAAGCGTAGACTTTTACAGGAAACGGATCGTTTGATGGGTGGAGAACGCAAAAATCTATGTTTTAAACGAAATTTTACTTTAATCCAACTTAAAACAACCGGCCCTAAGTGTAACCTGTGACCGGCGCCATTTTGGTCTGGCATCTTTGCGATGAACGAACGCTAATATTTGTGCCGTATTCGACTTCGGGCCCAAAATGTGCGCGAGAGGCGACTTTTGGTGAGTAAATGCGTGTAATTTAGTATAATCGATACAACAATAATCTGTCTGTGGTGTAATGTTTTGTCCCAGTTTGTGCCTAATAATAAATATTTTCAGCGCCCGGTAGCGCCCGCCCATCGTGGTGATGCCGAATGATTGGCGGAAGCGAAGGTCCTTCTGGACGCCAAGATGCAGCCCAGATGCACACGAATGTCTGCTGTGTGCTAAACGGGACCGCAACCCTGACCTGGTCGTCTCGTGAGGGCGACGAGACTGGCGATTCTGAAGCGAAGGCGGCTGTCGTGGCTACTAGGGGTGGGCGTTGAATGGACGGACTAGTTAAAATCAACCGTTGACGTTGCGTCGACGGTTTGCGTTTATCGCATGGACTAGTGGAATTCGTAGACGGTGGACGGCGGACGCCGTGGACGGGAGACGATTCGAGATTCAACGTAGTGCAAAGCAACGAGCGAGAGCAAGACAAAACGTCTCCGTTTATTTCTCTCTCATCTCTCGCTGTCGACTTGTAGACGCTATAGACGTCATAGACGGCTCGACGGGTAATTTCATTGCAACTCTAATGTACACGACCATAGAGTGCAGATCTGTGTACACGAACTGTCATAGAGACTTGAAATTTGAATGCATGCGTAGGGTGAGATAGGCTTTATAAGCTATTATTTTATACTTGATTTGTGCGATGTGCACGTGCGACGTTTCGGTGAATTCCCAATTTTGCGCTGTATAAAATAAAACAATTCTGTTTAATTATTTTATTTTTGATTGAACTAATATTTTACTGCTTACACCTGATATTGTTGTGTATACCTACTTCTTTCTTTATTATATATAGAAAGAAATATATTAAACAATATGTAAAAGCCTATAATGTCCGTAAACAAATAAATAATAAATTATTTCTTTTTACATATAAGCACAAGTAGCGGTTTTACTTTCCCCGAAACTATATTCCTTCGAACTTCTGTAAATTTTAAAAATTAACGTAATAAAAATAGCCAACAGTTGAGCCGTCGAGCAGCGTCGCATCGAACCGTAGACAGTTGACCATCGTCCTGATGTTTAGATAGAACGTCCGCGTAACGAAGTTGACGAATTCAACGGTTAATGATGGTTGGCGATCCTTCGGAGCTCGCGAAGTGGGTATCCATCAATCTCGCCCACCCGCCGATACCACTTCGAGTGCTCACCGTCCGATGGCAGCAAAGGAGCTGTGCTGCCAGGGGATCTCGTGCCCTTCTAATTATTAGTCTGCATCAATACCAGGAAATTTATATTATTACTTACTTAAATTCTGTGTCCAGTGACTTTTAATTGTTATTTGCCCGCCATTGGCAGTAGTTTTCAGAAGGCGTTTGTTTGTTTAGAAAATTGAAAAGAGCCAGCGTTCGCTGCGAGAATAATATTTCTTTTATTTTTATTAAATGTAAATTATTCCTGATGGACCATCGTTGAATTTTTTTGCAATTCCTCCTGGAGTGGTCTGGTACACACACACACACACTAAATGATCACTCACACATTTGTTCATTCATCAACAAATATACACACACCCTCCCAGCGACGACCGACATCAGGATCGACCTGAGCGGCCTGCACCATGTACGAGATGTCTTGCCCGACTGGAGCTAGCATTTTGTGTCGCATGGCGGCCTACCCGCCAGGGCCGTAGCAATATGTATATATATATATATATATATATATATACACGTATTGCTACGTACTTATTTATTTATTTATGATCATCTGAGCGACCCTTTTTAATTCTATTATTAATCTTGTAGCAATATTGTACTATTAGGTCCTACTGACTACTAGCTCTCCGATTTAATATATAAATGGAGACGTCACATCACAGATTTATAAAAAATTATTTTATAATTTTTAATATATTTATAAAACTTTAAAAACAATATTTTATAATATATTTATAAAAGTGAATACATGTATGCATGGCTAATATTAGTTAATCATTGAATTGCATTATAAGCTAAATTTTACTTCATTAATTAATTTAGTACTTATTCGCAGGTGATACATAATTTGGGTTGGACTATTCCTGTCCCACTAGAAGAATCTGAAGACATATAAATACTAAAAAAATTAACAATTGCACTGCAAACATGAAAATATTTCCCTTGCAATACGGGTACATTCCCTTTGAAGTTATATTTCTGATTGCACGCATAACAAGACTGCGAACTTCAAATTAAGAACATAATCCTTTAAGCTTGATTTCACTTTGGCTGAATAGTCTCGCTAGTTGTGTGTTAGAACATGTTTTTTTAAGGTAGATTTATAATTGCACGAATAATTGCACTGTGAACATGAAAATAGTTTTTCCCCAGTGTGCTTTAGAACATGTAGTTTTAAGTATAGTTTACGATTGCATGAATAATTACATTGGGGACATGAAAAAAGTTTTTCTCCAGTGTGCGTATAGGCATGTCTTTTTAAGTCTGATTTATTATTGAACGAATAATTGCACTGTGGACATGACAATAGTTTTTCTCCAGTGTGCTTATAGGAGATGTGCCTCTTTAACTGTGTTTTAGTATTACACGAATAATTGCACTGTGAACATGAAAATAGTTTTTCTCCAGTGTGCGTAAGAACGTGTACTTTTAAGTTACCTTTATTATTGCAGGAATAATTACACTTTGAACATGAAAATCGCTTTTCTGCAGTGTGTGTATAAGCATGTATTTTTACGTCTGATTTTCTATTGCTCGAATAATTGCACTGTGAACATGAAAATAGTTTAATTCCAGCGTGCTTAAGTACATGTTGTTTTAAGTTTGATTTTCCACAAGAGGAATAATTGCATTGTGAACATGAAAATAGTTTTTCCCCAGTGTGCGTATAGGTATGTACTTTTAAGCTCGCTTTATGATTACAGGAATAATTGCATTGTGAACATGAAAAAAGTTTTACTCCAGTGTGCTTAAGAGTATGCACTTTTAAGTATGATTTATTATAGCATGAATAAACGCACTGTGAACACGAAAATGGTTTTACTCCAGTATGCCTGAGCACATGCCTTGTTAATTGTGGTTTATAATTGCAAGAATAATCGCACTGTGAACATGAAAACAGTTTCTTCCCAGTATGAGAGAGCTCGTGAATTTTTAAGGATACATTCTTCTTGCTCGTGTAAGGGCACTGAGCGCATGAGAACACCTTCAGCGTGCACATCATTGAAGATCTTTGGGCGTTGGAGAAGGTCTCCGATTCCGTCTGCTCTTTACGGGCAGGCGCAGTCATAGTTGAATTTTCTGAAAAATAATCTTCAACTCTCCCGACATCTGCAATGTAAATATTTTTTACTATAGTTTTATTTTGTTTTCTACTATGCGACTTAGATCCAGCAGTTTACGAGGGTTACTTCCTTGCTGATAGTTGAGAGTACTGATTTAAAGTATGAAAATTATGAGAAGGTTTTAGTCGAGAGAAAAGAGTGACTAGGGATTTAAACCGTAAATGAGAATGAATACTCGAGGATTAAGGATTTGTACAAAGCTTGGAAAAGAAGGGACAAATACGGAAATGAAGGAAACGAAACAGAGACAGAAAAGAGAGGAAGATGTTGAAATGTCTTTTTTGGAACGAGGGCGAGGAAGAGGATCTTCTCTCTACGAGTGTTTTGCGAAATATCAAAAAAAATCTCTGCCTTCGCAGATCTGCAAAAGACTATAGGATTGTAAGAGGAAGGTTATGGAAATTACTTTCTGGTAGCGAGGTGGACAGAATTCTTGTACACGTATCGACGACGGAAGTTTTGCATGTGTAAGAATCAATAGCTCATTCACACCATGGTTTGATATTACAAAACGTATCAAACAGTGTTTCGTGGCCGCGCCGCGCCGCCGCCGGCCGCGGATCGAAATGATGAGGTGTGATTGGTCAAAGTTGATGCCCGATGTATTCCGCACCAATAGCTGGCGAGGATTTCAAATCTTATGAAATCTGACCAGCGACATTTGAAACGCACTGTGCCGGTGTCTTTCTTATTCGACTGAGAATTGACATTTCTTTCGTGTGGTCACGATATCCGACGGTTGCGGTGTGTTAAAGATTTAAGCCATTCGGAATCGAGTCCACAGCCGTTCCGAAATTCGATGTAGCCGCAGACCCACAGGCCGTTTCCGAACCACTCGATATCCAACACGCGCAGCTCTACATTCAAGAACCAAGGACAAATTGTAAGTGGAACTTCAACTGCGCACGAAGCTGGTTGATGTGTTGGGAATATCCGTAGGTCGATGGAATGAAAGAATGATCTGTTATTTAACGTTTATTCCTCGACCGGAGTGAGGCTCCGGGAGCAAATAAAATATACAGTGTTCCAGTGTGCACATAAGTTAATTATCAATCACAAAATAAAATAGTAAAATATCGAAAGTATAGGACAAAGAGAAATGTACTACAGATGTGAGACGCGGACCCAGGTTTTCTAAACAACGACCGGGCGGTACTTGAGATGAATCTAGACTGGGGCACGGCGTCATCTCATCCGATTCCCTTTGCTTACATTTGTTTACGTAACCGGCGATGTCTCCGCCGCAGACGTTGTTTATGTTAACCTAATAAAAAAAAGGGTCCCCGCTCGTAGGCAGGTAGAAGGCGCGAGCCGGCTGAGCGCCGCTACAGCACTCCCCTCCCAGCAGCTTCCTTGATGGGTGGAGCGGGAGCGAGGAATGCTGCGATGAAGTTCATTCGGTGTTAGAAATCTACATGTCCAAGCGATCTGGGAATCGAACATGTCTGCCCGAACGTGTGGTAATTTTGGTAAAATCTGGTGACTTGGAGACATTTTGATGGGATGATTGTGGTGTTGTCAAAGTAATCGGAGATTCCGTCGGTTCCGTGGCTATGAAGGCCGGTTTGAGGCGATCGATGCTGACAGTTACGTCCTTCCCTCTCACACGGATTGTATACGTCCTCTCGTTTCGGCGGAGGACTTCGTGGGGACCACTGTATGGTTGCTGGAGTGGGCTCTTGACGGTATCGTCCCTCAGAAAGACATGTGTAGATTTTGGAAGGTCTTTAAAAATGAACTGTCTCCTCTCTCCATGGCGGGTGCCTTCTACTGGTCGTAGCTGGGTAAAGTATTGCCGCAGTTCCTTGATAAATTTGTCAGTGCCATCGTCGACCGTCGATCGTGTGGTGAGGAATTCGCCTGGTAGGCGGAGTGGTTCTCCGTAAACCAGTTCGGCTGAAGTGGTAGAAAGGTCGTCTCGCCAGGCAGCTCTGATTCCCATCAGTACGGTGGGAAGCAATTCTGTCCAGCGGTTGTTTTGGTGGCATTTTATGGCTGCTTTCAGCTGGCGGTGTAGTCGCTCTACCATACCGTTTGCCGCAGGGTGGTATGCAGTCGTGTGGATTTGAGTCGTTCCTGCCAGGCAACTTAAATTCCTGAAAAGCCTCGATTCAAACTGCCTGCCCTGGTCTGTCGTGACTCGGAGCGGAGTCCCGAACCGAGTAATCCACCCCTGGTAAAATGCTCGCGCCACCGTTTCTGCCTCTTGGTCCTTGATTGGAAAAGCTTCCGGCCATCTCGTGAACCGGTCCACGCAAGTCATGCAGTACCGACATCCTTCTGACATTGGCATGATGATGATGTCGATATGGACATGTTCGAACCTGGCCGAAGTTTGAGGGAAGGTTCCTAGAGGTGCTGATACGTGCCTTGACACCTTACTGCGTTGGCACTGGAGGCAGTTACGTGCCCATTTCCTAGCGTTAGCTTTGATGGACGGCCAGACATAACGCTGTGTTATGAGCTTGACCATCGCCTTGCTACCTGGATGAGCCAGTTGATGGACCGTATTAAAAGCTGCCTGTCGGAACTTCTGTGTGACGAAGGGCCTGGCTGTCGTCGTAGAGACGTCGCAGAAAAGGTCTGCGCTGGTGCCAGGAATTCTTACTTTTTTCAGCTGTAAAACAGATCCTTCCCGCAAAAACTTCTCCAATTCTTCATTGCCCACCTGGTCCTCAGCTAACGCTGTGTAGTCCAGGGGAGTATCTATAGTCTCTACCCTGGAGAGGGCGTCTGCGACAATGTTGTCCTTGCCCGCCACATGCCGTATGTCGGTGGTAAATTGGCTGATATAGTCCAGATGTCGGAATTGTCTTGGCGAACACTTATCAGCTTTCTGCTGAAAGGCGTAAGTGATCGGCTTGTGATCTGTGAATATGGTAAATGTCCTGGCTTCTACCATATGGCGGAAGTGCTTCACAGTAAGATATATGGCCAGGAGCTCTCTGTCGTAAGCGCCGTATTTCTTTTCGGCGGCACCAAATTTTTTCGAGAAAAATGCCAGCGGTTCCCAGTTTCCATTGACGAGCTGATGGAGTGCGGCGCCGGCTGTGGTCTCGGAGGCATCGCTGATGATTGATAGCGATGCGTCACACTTTGGGTGCGCGAGCAGCGTTGCCTAAGCAAGGGCTTCCTTACACTTTTCGAATGCTTCGATGGAATCTTGTGTCCAAGGAACGGGCTGTTTCCCTTTTTGGTTTCCTTGAAGGAAGTCGTTGAGGGGTGCTTGCGTTTCTGCGGCCCGGGGCAAGAATCTACGGTAGAAGTTCAATGCCCCCAGGAACCGGCGGAGATCTTTAATTGTCTCCGGTCTTTTATAGCCCCTGATAGCTTCGACTTTCTCTGGAAGGGGGTAAGTGCCCTCGCCGGACACTAGATACCCCAGAAACTTGACCTCTGGTACTCCGAAATGGCATTTGCTGGCGTTGATGACCACACCGTATTCCTGCAGACGCTGGAACAGTATTTCGAGATGGGCCATGTGCTCTTCTTTCGATGCCGAGGCAACGAGTATGTCATCGATGTATGCGTAACAGAAGTCCAGTCCCCGGGTAACT